>JAHWFP010263361.1:10635-23612 GCA_023313725.1 Lithobius niger | reverse complement strand
TAAATTTCGAAGTGGCTCCCTATCTAAAAATGATCTTACAGGCATTACATAATTATTCATCTTCCCGATATTAAAAAGTGAACAATTCCTTGAATTTTACCATCTCACTAATACAAACAACTAATTTAATGGCATTAGAAAATATGCATACAAAATTAAAACATATTGGTTAAAACACTGTCCTTATTGGATTAGTTGCTGTGCACGTTATCCGTACTAAAAAATCCTGTGACACAGAGTTAATAACTTCACGGCAAGTGGTTTGAACCAGAAATGAAAATGACCCATAATTTGATGTACAGTTGGGTCACAATTTT
This sequence comes from Lithobius niger, assembly GCA_023313725.1. Classification (NCBI taxonomy): domain Eukaryota; kingdom Metazoa; phylum Arthropoda; class Chilopoda; order Lithobiomorpha; family Lithobiidae; genus Lithobius; species Lithobius niger. Next base: position 23,295 of record JAHWFP010263361.1, on the reverse strand, counting down.
TTCCGAGGGGGTCACAATTCAGAGCTTTCGCCCACCGACCAAACGGCAACGATTGGTTTTATTAGATTTTTTTTTGTCACTTAGATAAGTGTCAGCAAATTTGCGTGTTTTTGAGCAGGGCCTAACGGAGCTGATTTTGCCATGTTCTTGAAGTGTTATAAGCCTGGTTGTTTTTAGTTTTATTAATTTTGGGTATTTCAGCGTAGTGTTTGTCTCTGTTTGTCCTCTGGATATTTTTCTCTGTTTTGTTTTGGCTATCCTTAGCTTCTTTTAACGCTGGACCTAAACAGACCTAAACAGTCCCTTAGCGGACCTAAACAGTCCCTTCTTGGTCCTTTTTCCATCTTGTTATGTGGAAATAAATTGTATTTTATTTATTTATTTTATCAAGAATTCATAGGGTTGGGATTTGGGAAGGAGAATTTGTGACTGAGACCTCTTTTGAAACGTCTTGGATTCATTCCTATTAGTTCCGCTTAAGTTTATAGAGGGCTCCAAGCGTTTTATGTGGGAATTTCTACTCAGTTTATCAGCCTAAAACTAAACTAAACTAATCGAAACTAGCTGGTATTTAATTATTATTCAGTTTAACTTAGTTGTAATTTAGTTTAGATTTGAACTGAAAAATGAGCAAAAAATTACCAGATGGAACGCGTGGCGCCATCTGAAAACTCTGATGGAACTAATACGAATGAATGCAACACGTTTCAATACAGACTTTTTAGAGTTACAAACTCTCCTCCCAAACCCTAAAAATTCTTGGTTTTATTTATAAATTCTTAAATTGTTAAGTTTTATTTTTTTACTACATTCCAAAAATACTGTAAACTAGAGGAAGCACATACTAAGCACGGGGTCGGTCATGAATTAAGTTTACGGACACATTTCCCGGGACATTTTCCCGGGACATTTTTCCGGCACCCTTCCCGACGACTTGTCAGATTGATCGACCACTCATGCCTGCCTCCTGTTTGCATGCAGGTAGAATGGGAGAGCGCATTTGCAATGCGGGCACGAGGAGGGGAGAAGTGATTGTTCGTCCCGACGACTTGTCAGATTGAACCTTTATTGAGTTGATCGACCACTCATGCCTGCCTCCTGTTTCCATGCAGGTAGAGTGGGAGAGTGCATTTACAGTGCGGGCGCGAGGAGGGGAGAAGAGGTTTTCCTTTTAGCCTACCTTTTAGCCTGCCTCCAGGATTATCATATAGATGACATGTTTAAAGTTTGCGCGTATGGACCGTGAGAGGGGTGGAGCACTGACAGTTTGACCTCCACGTCACTCGACTAAGAGTGTTTTCGAAGGTTCGACCGTTGGAAGTGCGCAGGTTTAGGTACGGGTTTAATTCGTTCCGCCAATAAAATAGTTCTCTGCAACAGTTCCCCGCAGTGTCGGATTGGGCCGCCCGGCAACCCGGTGATTCCCGGAGAAGTCCCCATTACTACGAGGTCCTTATTTAAAAAAAAAAATTACATAAAGAATCAAAGATAAATCACAAGATTTAAAAAATGTGAAATGAATTCGTATGAAAATGGCATCTTACAGTTGCAGAAAAACGTTTCAAATTCTCGCTGACTTCTATGTAACAATGGACTACCCTCGGACACTCCCCCCCCCCCCCCACCCCTCCACAACGTCAGGAAACCACTGTTTCAAAGAAACAGTATTTGTTAACATTTGAAGTTAATTCGTATGAAAATAGCAGCTCTTAGTTGCAGGAAGACACTTCAAATTTACGCTGATTTCTGGAATATGCCAGATTACATGGCTCCCCCCCCCCTCCCCCAATACACACGCACACTACAGGAGGCCCTCGTTTTAAAAAAAAAATTTTGAACACCGAAATAGATTCGTATGAAAATTGCTTCACTAAATTAACTTGCTGGAAAACGTATCAGATTCACGCAGACTTCTTACAACGACGCTAGCTTGAGCAACCCCCCCCCCCCCCCCCCGCGGCGCCCCGAGGTGCCCCGAGGCCCCTGCAGTACAGTCACGGGGAGGCCTGACCCCTCCCAATCCGACTCTGAGTTCCCGTACTAATAGTTAAGAACCTAACGACGCCCCTTTAATTTTGCCGCCGTAGGCGACCGTCCAGTGTCGCTTTGTGGATAAAGTAGCCAAAGCCAGTAATTAAAGCAAAGATAAAACCAAACTATACAAGAGGTCATGCTACACCAAGCTTTGGAAGAGACCGAAAGGGTGTTTAATTATTTACGTTTTAATTTTTCTGGTTTCTTACCCTTGTAACCCAAATAGCTAAAAGCGATGAAAGTACATACAAGACTTGTAAAGTACACGTAAACTTCCTGGGAATTACTCAGCAGGCTTTTCGAAGTTTTAGAGATTTTACGTATTCCCTTTTTGAGTTGGGCGTACGAAATTATTTATTAATCTGGCTTGGAACGTGCGTCGATGTGTCTTGTACTGAAAAAATTAGGTACCGCACCTTCAGGTCATTTTGAATTTTATGAAGATAAAATAGGTCCGTAAAGTTGAAAACCGCGGCAACACCGTTAAGGGCTCCAACACAATTTTCCGCCATCCTCAACTCTCTCAGGGAATAATTTAATTACAACTTTCACCGCCACAGCGCCTCATTGAACTCATTCATTGCGCACACTCTGCTATAGGTAAAATTTCACGCATTCAAAATGCGTCCTTACACGCGACATTTTAACTCGTGGCTTGTAATTGTTAGCCAGTGTGGGCGTCTCGTTAATTGACCCATAGTTCCAAACGGTGGTTAGCGTTGTGGATTTTTATGATTTTTCCTTATATGTCGTAGTTTTTGTTAGTGCTTGTTCTTTCCATAGGATCACAGTTCTTTAAAATATCACTTTTTAAATTTTTAAACAACACTTAAGGACGGAAAGCCAAAGGTTCACAACAAGAGTTAAATAAATCATATCAAAAACCAAAACTGGTAACAGGGGCCGCCAAGTTCCGAATGGTTCGGCCCTTCAAAGGAGTAATATCAACACACCAAACCATTCGCCAACTTAATCGCACCGCTTAATAGTTCGAAGGTTAAATGAAAACAAGAACATTGCTACTTTCGGTAGCAATGTCCAAGTTTTCATTTAACGTCTAAAGAATTATTCGGTGCGATTAAGTTGGCGAATGTTTTCGTGTGTTGATATCACTCCTTCGAAAGGCCAAACCATTTGGAACTTGACGGCCCCTTTTACCAGTTTTGGTTTTTGATATGATATCAGTCCTTTTTTTTTAATTGTGTATTAGAATCAACTACACTACTGTATAGATGTGTAATAAAGTGGCACGTAAACAAAAAATTGGTTTTCAACACTTTGCTACTACCTTTTGCCTAGAGGCCGAACCGTTCTCAACTTAGTCACCACTTACAGGTTTTGGATTTGGTTTTAATTTTGTTGTAATTTGTGTTATTTCGTTAGCTTTGGTGTGTTGATATCACTCCTTTGAAGGGCCGAATCACTCTCAACTTGGTGGCCTCTTCACCAGTTTTTGGCTTTGATTATTTTGCTTTGTTTTTACAGTTGACTTATTTTTCGTGAATTGGACGTGAATAAAATTTCTTTGGCAACGTTGTTTAGATTTATCGTGCTACACTAGTGTGTGTCTAGGCACGCACGTCAGTATACACGTTGTCATTGTCCGAACTTTGGCCGTCCAATGAGAAACGATGCCGCCGACAATACTAACAATGGTTATAACAATATTTTCGTACTTACGCGCCCTCCCACGCCATCCCTGTTACGCCCCCAAGCTCCAAACCATAAAGGTACACATTTTCAACGTTATTGAGGGTCAGATTTTGCATTGAAAGCAGCTTAGCTGGCATTCCTACACGAGTTAATGTTTGTCAGGTGGGTCATTGCTCTCGATTTCAACACAATTTAAGCTTTTGTACCGCAGTATTATTTTTCCCCAAGTACCTGAAATCTGCCCAACTATGCTTCAGCATATAAGACACTGACGTGATGGCGTCGCGCTACAATGGTTTACAACCTCGACAATTGAATTGATGTGATGTTTGTTGTGATGTTTGTTGCCTAACTTGGCGCGAAACACTAGCGTGTGTCAAGATACCGATATTCTAGACATTTTTCTTCCCTGCGATAATCGGAGGTTTTCTGGCTTGAATCCCAGGTGTTGTCCTATCCCAATCACGCTTCAATACGCTATAAAAAAATAAAAATAAAGATCAAAACTGCAACTCGCAGTCACAATTCTTTCAAAACAATTGAACGGTATCGTAAACATAAACCAGAATCTTCCGTTAAAAAAAGCCTATTACATCTGAAGTAAAAAAAGCTCCTAAAATCAATTTAACTTCTCATCGACATCATACTTTAACCTTTCACAGCTTATATGAAGAAGACAAGACGGGGGTTGGCGCAGAAAAGATGGGGGGGGGGGGGGCCTTCTTGATGAGATTTTGCGCCTTCCTACTTTGAGTGATACGCCGACTAGACGACACGATCCGCAGGCTGAACGCAAGCGTACGCGTCATTTCTTAAGGAAGGCATACAAGCACGCACAGAACGTACCCCACTCACCCGACCACGTCCATGCTCGCTCTCTCGCCCGCCATGCCCTTACAAAATGAAATTAAATATAATAAGCCCGGCAAGCATGGAGAAGAGCGACATGGATGCAAAATCACGTTTGTGCCCCTCAACCCCTCTACCTTCGCTTCACAAAGTTAATACAGACTGGAGAAAGTGAAAATAACGTATTAAGACTAAGAAAGTGAGTAGAGAGAGAGAGAGAGAGAGAGGGAACCTGTAAGGCGGGCGGAGACTAAAGTGACACCGTGTGACTAGTAATGAAGGCCCCGTAGCCCCATCCGGCCTCCTATTAAGCCAAGAGAGAAAGACCTTTAAGGCTTCATTTGGTCTCACTTTGCGCCTAAAAGGACTTGCCGAACGAGGCCTTGGGGGACAGAATTAAGGTGTCGGGGAGGGGAGGGGGTGGTGACGGATGGTGGAAGAGTGGCATTTCATTTCTCATTATCGTGTCTTTTTAAAGTGAGGGCCAACGTGACCCGGAGGAGGAAGAAAAGACGAAGAACCACTTTCTTCTTCAATCGTAACAACTCATTCTGGGGAACTCAGACGACGGAGAAATTGAGTTTGGGGAACACTCCGGGTTTTTTTTTCAGTTTTAGCACAGCTGCATACCCAACCGTTCATCTTGGTATCCGAGTGGGAGCGATCTAATTGGAAGCTTTCAAGGATTCCAAGTGACGTTCAGTTCAGTTTGCCAACGATGCGGTATTAAAGAAAACTGAAGTGATGAAGTTCAAACTACCTGATCGCTGAATTACAGGCTATCACCAATTGCAGTCATCTATGATAAGCTAAAAGCAATCCCGTGTGAAGACGGGTGGATATAGTTCTAATGACATTGTAAAGTGACATGGGTGAATCCTGAATTAATACAGTATCCCCCCTCTATCGTCCCCTCTCCTCCAAAGTGCCGTACTGTCTGAAATCCGCTGTGTTCTGAGAGTACACAACTCTGTGTAGTATAGCACAGCCAACACACCAAGTTGTGTACCAACATACACAGTTTGTGAATAGTGGCACTACACTAGTACACATGCTTAATTGCCATGACAATGCAATTTAAAAAAACATGTATTAACTTTGTGATGCGACAATTCCGTGATAATTTGAGGCAATGACTTATCATGACTTATGATTTGCTATCATGATGTTCAAAATTGTGCTTATTCATGATGATATATCATGATAGTGGATCATCATAATAGCAGATCATGATAAATCCTAATAAATCACAAGTCATTGCTCCAATTCATCATGGAATGAATAGTCACGATTATTTTTGTAGCTTTGTCATGACAATTTTCTGCAAGGGATTTGCACAGAATAACGTGCTCTGTTGCTGCACAGACTGTGTACTGACTGCTTTAGATACATTCAAAGATCTTCAGACGACAAAAGACGAGATAAATACTCTCTGAAGACACTGTGTTGGTACACAACTCGTGTGTTGGCTGTTCCGGCAAACAAAGATCTGTATAGTGTCAGAACAGCGTCTTCAGAGGGTACTTGTCTCTTTTGTCGTCTGAAGATCTTTGAATATATATCTTCATCGTTCTCTTCCATCGTCTCTCTCTCTCCATCCCAGTTTCCCCCCCTCCCCCGAAAGCCTTCCAAATTTAGCTAGCACTTCATTTAAGCATTTATAAGGTAAGCACCTCATTCCGATGGATTTTAGGCGAATCATTTGGTGTTGCCGTTTAACAATAACAAGGTACCCATAACTGACGGTTAAATTTGTTGCAAGTTCTTGCATACTAGCTATAGGTAACAGTACAGTGGTATACCAAGCGGTACGCACGCAACAATGGTCGCGCGTGCAGAGAAAACTTCGAAACAATTCAACTCACAGTGGTAGTCAACATCTACGAAATAAATACGTCTTTCGGTCACATCATGCTGTATGCCAATTTCGAGGCCTACTGACCGCGAAATTAACAACATGTCGACATTTCGTTCAAAACTAAACTTTCAGCTGCAACACGGATTCTGCTTTCATTCTACTGATCAGCAAAATTAACCCAGTCAAAACCTTTAGCTAGCCAGCCTTGCCAACATCCCTCGCGTCAAGGCATAGTTTTTACGGCAGCATTGATAAACGACGTGGCACCTAAATTGTACTTCAAGTTTGTAGTTGATTGTTATCCGATTTTGAAGGCGTTGTTAAGAATTCTCGCGTTGAATCGTGGTAGCGTCCAGGGCGGGTTTGCGAAACGACAATTTTCTCGCACACTAGCTATTACTTGGTTAAAACTAAATCTGCTGGCCGCTTCTCGCTTTTACCGCAGAATGCGGAGAAGGAATTGTCTGTACGTAGTAACCATGGCAACAAGGCGGGCGCAAATCTTCTCCTCGTGCCTCGCGAAACGACGTATACGATGCGTGCAACATGACAGCGTCGATTTATGATCACAAGAAAACAATTTTTACGCAGTACAAGACGACGGACTGATTTCTGATTGCCAGCATTCGATGGTTTGTCTTCGATTCAATAACCCCGAATTAGACGCCATGTTGGATTCCGAATTCTCGCTGCGAGCAGCTATTTATTCTACCGTCGTCTGATCACCGCTAGTTTGTTCCACATTATGTCTGCAGGAAACTCACTGTATGACGCCGCGTTTCCTTCCACTACGAATGCAAAAAACACGCAAACACCCCATTCGTAAACTTTGGCAATAACTGTGTTGAGTCTACAAGTGTGATATCCATATGTTTTGCACTCGTAATGCTAGGAAATGTGATGTTATACAGTTGGTTTCCTGCAAACACAACGTGGAACAAACTATAGAAGCTGTTCTCTGAGCGAACATAGCAAATTTTGGATGTAGGTGAAATGACAACAATGCTGTAGCAATGTTTAAAATTACGGTTTCACCTTGTTCTTTATCCGTGTTATTATTTAAATTACATTTAATTTGTTATCTATTACCGCATTCATTTAGTAAAAACGGGAAACTAATCGTAAACAATAACGGTTGACCAGTAAATAGCGTTCGGCGAGCGAGAACGTCTCATTGTAAAAACGCGCCCTCACGCAGGCAGGCACAAAGATGGAGCGACTAGAGAAGATGGTTCATTCCCGAGTTCTGGTAATATTGTGTTTGTGAAGATATACTGATTGGGACCGTGGTATGACGTCATAGTCACCAATTCCGTCAAAGTATCCCGAACAGCCAATCAGAGTGCTGCAAGGAAACACGTGACTAGTAGATTTGCACAAAACCGAATTAAAAAAAATAAAATCTCTGTTTACGTTGTTAGCCGACGAAAAAAAAAGCATTCACGTTAATAAAACTAGCAAACTGTAATGAACGATGATTTAATTTTTTTTTTTTATGAATTTCCGTTTACCGAGCAAGCCAACAGTCATTTTATAGATGAGCTTCCTTGCAGTTCTCTGATCGGCTGACATTGGTCTTTTCTGGTGTAACATGACGTCACTAACACAGGCATGGCCGTCTCCTTACTGTAGATTGTCCTTCCCGCAACATGGCTGCCTCCTTCATTTAATTCTTGGCTTCATCCGGAAGTACGTTTGTAACGTGAAAAATGGTGTATTGCTGTTTTTTGTCCTACCAAAATTAGCGTTCTTCTTTGGGCAGGCAGTCGTTAGGAGTGTTCCTATGGTGTGTATTGAAGCACAAGTTTACTTGAAAAACACACTCTAAATTTCAAAAAATGCACTCAAATCCCAATCCCAACTTCATAACACATGCATGACATGAGCAGAGACGTCGATTTTTGCAAAAGAGAGACGGTAAACATCAACCAATCACCAGAAAAATTAATTTCACTGTACCCCCCCCCCCCCATGCCTTTGGAGGTTTGACAAACTTCCAGCCGCTGCCATGGGGCAAAAAAGCGAGACAATTTTGCTAGGTAATTCCTAGGAAATTTCCTAGGATCTTTTACATACCACAATCGACATGGAAGCGGAAAGCCGAAAAGCAAGTATACCATGCACCATGGCTGTTTGCTGTGACGTGCATCTCACGTGACTGGGCTAGTCCAACCAGACGGCCAAACAGCCGTTGTTCTCGTTCGTCATTGGCTAACTCATGGTGACGTAACGTGGCTAACTCATGGTGACGTAACGGCAAACAGCCATTGCTCATGGTTTAAATATATATACTGTTCAATATACAGGGTGGTTCATATAAAGTACTGAAAAATAGGCCTATAAATGTAGGCCTATAAAATGTAGGCATATACTATAGGGGTGCCTAATTTTAATAGCACATGAAACAAAAACCTTTGTTCGATCTAATGAAGAAGGTTTTCGTTTCATGTGCTATTAAAATTAGGCACCCCTATAGTATATGCCTACATTTTATAGGCCTACATTCATAGGCCTATTTTTCAGTACTTTATGAACCACCCCGTATATCAGTTCACTTGAAACCTATATACAGCGAATCACCTACAGGAATACGTTAAATTATGCAATGGCGCTGGCGTCAACATATTTTCACCAATCAAAACGCAGCGACCCAGTATTGAAAGCGTTAACCGACCTTCTCCTATCACTTGACCCGTGGACTTGGGTGAGCTGGGAGCTGACCGTTGGCGCATTCTTTCGAAATGTGCCGACTTTTAATTTTATTTTTAATTTAGTATGGTGCCTTATTTTCTTATGACATGTAAGGTTTAGAACCATTATCTATCTGTTCTGTTGTTTGTTTTATTAACTTCTTCCGTTGAATGCCGTGTTTTAAACCCTTCACTTGAAAACGGTTCCGATCTAGGACCCGAAACGTCGTGATTTCCTCGTTCACCAGCACTTGTTGGCTCTTTTACTATACATTTACAATCGACAAGGGCACGAAACATTACAGGGCCTTTGCATCATAGACACCCCTCTCTCCCCAAGTACCAAACTTACCCAATCCCCGGAATAGTAAGTAATGTAAATGGCCATTAGGAAAGCCCAGTAAATTACAGATTTTTGCATCGCACTGGTAAGTGGTAATGCTTGACGGACTGTGTTGTAGTATGGGTGTTGTAGTGCGTTTTGATTTTGTGATCTATTAATATCTCCCCACCCCCCACCCTTAAAACGACAGTGAGGATATCACCGACTCCTCCTCTGCAGGAATCCCATCAACCTGGAAAACTGGCAAACCTGGAAAATTCGGGGAATTTAAAAGCTCAGGGAATTCTCTTGATTTTTTATTAAAAAAAAAAACCTGGAAAACCCAGGGGAAAAAATTAAGATTTTAAATAATGTATTTCCCCATCTCAAAGCTTCAGCTTTTTTAACGCAAAACTGGTAAAATGTGTGAAAAAAATTCCTTCCAAAAATTACGTTAAATAGCTTGGAAAATAACTGCATCTACTCTGGAAAATCTGGAAAAACTCAGGGAAATTGATTTCAGTATTTTGGTGGGAACCCAGCTCTGGTCATCGCTGCTTAAACGTGTGTTACAGTTTTCCCATTTTCAGTTAGGAAAATTTCTACCAACTGTGGAAAGGGAAAAGCGTCGATTCTTTTCCTCAAAAACATTTCCTGCATTAATGGTGGCATTGAAAACACTTTCCTCCTTAAAATCCTTGTACTAACATTCTCTCCATTCCCCGAGCGCTGCTGCATGAATATGTAATACTTTCATACTGTTGAATAAATACCATTGCAAAATACAACGAAGAATAACCTTCTAAAACCTTTGGCATTTCGCCTTTTAAAGTGGACTAACACATCGTCACTGTAAGCATTTTTCAAGAATGTGTTTATTAATCAAGGACGAAAGTTATAGAGGTTCGTCGGAATGTGGTCAGTTACCGTCTTAGTTTTTTTTCGTCACTTTGAAAACTAGTGTATACACCAAAACCTTTGCAGCCTCTTTCGTTGGCTGTTGAATCGAGGGGGGGGGGAGATGAGGCTGTTGAATCGAATTTACCTCAATTTGCGTTGAATTTTTTACCTCAGGGTCAATCAAAACACCACGTTGAAAATTCCTGACTTTGACAGTTTTTTTTTTTCACGGTGGTATCTACCATCTACCTGTGGAAGAGTAACCTTCTCCAAAACATTAACTTTTGCCAACGCTCCAGTCCTGTCGAGACACGCAACCATTTTTTTCTTTCTCCTACAAAAGGGCAGAAACAACAGTCCATTGGCTCTTGCCGGAATCCACTTCCCTCCGTCCCATCATGCCCACGAAGCCATTTCCGTGTCCAAGGGGTCCTTTTTCGGCCCAACGTCCGTCGGTCACGTCTTCTCGTGCTTTATCCCCCTCCTGGCCGTCATGGGAGGGCTTTGGCAAGAAAGAAAGGGCATCCAGAGACAGATGGAGGTCGTAGCAGTTGGTCGAAGGTCCCTCCGAAGACTACTCGTAGAACTTTTCATTGGCGTCGCTTCGCTACAGTTGATCGCCGTTCCCCAAACGGTCGGAGCTGCAGCGTAAACTTTTGTCTACAAATGTTCGGTTTAACCCTCCTCCTACCCAACATCATCGCTGGCTGGTCCTGCTAGAGGTTACAATTAAAGAGGTGTCATAAACTCTTCTCCGTACCATTGTGCCGTGCGAGAATGGAAAGGTCAGCACTGGATTATTGTCACAACGGGACTTGGCCGTGTTGAAACCAGTGAAAACACAAAAGAAGAACGAAGAAACACGGAGAAGATTGTGAGAAGATTGGAGAAGAACTCTAAGAATGACAAGTGAGCAGCAATTATGACGAAAAAATTCACGTGCCATCGTAAATCCTGGAACAGAACTCGGGTCCAGCCTCCAACGCACTACACCACTACGGTAACTCTACACCACCACAATCACAGATAATTGCCAAAGAATTAACTTCGGTATGGGTGTGTTTCTAAATTAGAGGGAAGAGTTAGATGGATTTCTTTAAGCCATGCCCCACAACGTCATCAAAACCGATCCGTTTAGAAACCGCACTGCGTCACTTGTAGTTCTCAAGATTGGAAAAATTAGCAATAATCGCTGCCACATCAATTTTCAGCGAGAGAAATGTTAGTAGCATACATACATTAGATGTTTATTAATCTATGTTTAATTGGATTAGTTTATAAATTTAAAACATTTTCCAATCCTCACTTCCTAGTCAGTGTAGAAACACGACCATCTCACCTACTCCTGGTGATGCCAGCCATGTTGGATAAGTAAGTGATCAAGCAGTAAGCGAGCATAATCCTGCCTCACTTGCCTCAGCAATATCTCAGCATCGTAACGTCATAGTGAGAGGAGTTTGGATCAGTCGCCTCGAGTTAAGAAACCATCATTCTCATGTTCCTCTAGTTTTGAAACACCTCCTGTACAACAAATTCCCTCCAATCCTAGACAAACACTACGTTTACATGACCACTTCGAAGCGCTTCAGAGGGATGCGCATCGCGTCCGTGTCGCTTCCGTGGGTCTTGTAAACACCCGTTCGTGGCGCTTTCTCCGAATGCGCTTCACGGAGGTGGTTTCAGAATCCGTATCGCATCGCCTTTGTCATGTAAACACTTGCAATCGCATAGAGCCGTTGGAAAACGCCTGGTAAAGATGGCGGGCACGGTTTCGGTGCCCACGTAATTTTGTGCTGGTGCCATTCGAATTTTAGGTAAATAAATTGAAAACAAGTGTACATGAGTAGGAAGACCACTAAGTTTTGATTACATTAGGTTACTTGGGTCTAAGCTGACCTAGTTTACTGCATGCGTGTGGTAGAGCAGCGTGGGACTTGCTCGCTATTCTGCAAAGGGAGGGCAGGAAGGAAGGGTTTTCCGATCACACTGGCCGAATCGCATTCCTTAACGGATTGGCCCTAATCGCGATCTTTCGTCTTGTAAACAGGTGCCGTTTTTTGATGCGCATTTCAAAGCGCATCGCTTGAATGTGCTTTCTTGTGGCCATGTAAACGTAGTGGGCTAGTTGAAGCGAAGCGACGCCGCGAAGGCCGAGCAGAGCTCCGTTTTTGAACACACTCACACGCGGACATGTTGTTGAGGAATGGTGAGGTTGACTCCGATAGCCAATGAAACGTGCTGAAATTAGGTGTACCGCAGGCGATCCATGCTACAACAAGGGGAAGCTTATTCGGCGATACACGGAGCTGCGAGTGTCGTAAAGCACGCAGACCACACAGTGGGGAGTATTACGG
>JAHWFP010263361.1:0-10535 GCA_023313725.1 Lithobius niger | reverse complement strand
GGGGAACAAGGGGGGGGGGTCAGTCAGCGGCCAGAATGCAGTACAAAATAACTACTGCATTAATGTGTAATGCAGTACGAAAAAACCACTGCAGTACGAAGTAACCAAATAACGAAAATAACCAGTGCATTAATTTCTCACCATCAGATTTTCTCACCATGAATTTCCGAAGAGCGAAAATCTGCCGTTTCGTTAGTAATATCAAGATGAATGTAATGCGCGCCGGAATTTCTGCCAGCAATAAATCTCAACTGTGGGCTCCAAATTTGATGCTTTCCAACAAAAATTCAAATTCGCGGGTGCTAATTGTCTGCTAGAAAACCAAATCGGAAAACCGCTCGTCGGGAATCGCCGTCAACGCCATCCAGCGACGCGCTACGAAAGCAAATGGGATAAAGAAACAAGACGCCGTGGCGCAACGGAAAAGATGAGCCACAACGCTGTCACCAATGCAATACGGGCTGCCTGCGCCCGATGTATTGTTTCAACATTTTTTTTTTATAAATGTTTACGCAACTTTAATTTATTGCGTGATTAATAATCGGTTCGCTCCATTTTGACGACAGTGTATAACTGACTGATGACAAACAAGTGCATCGAAGACCCAATGAAAAGACCTAATCCAAAACAACAAATCTGTGAAAGAAAGAAAAGACACCTGCTCCCCCCCCCCCCCCCAACTGGGAATCGAACCCAAGACTTAAAGGGTTCGATTCCCAGCGCCATTTTTCTCGATCCACCACATCAATACGGCCCCAAAGGTCTATTTACTTACCGTTAGTCAATCCCTTGGTAAAAATACGTTTTAAAATGTGGCGTCTAGGAGATTTTGTGTTGAATAATTGTTAACTAGCATGTGATGCTTTGCGCGCTTACAATAATCATGACGTTTTATCTCTGTGTGTGCATGTACTAATTTTATCATAACTAGCCACATCGCTCGCTCCGTTGGCGTCGTCTCGCTTCGCTCGAAGAGGTTCCTTATTGCTGCACCTATTTAAATAAGATTTAGATGACAATTATTTTGTCACCATTCGTCTGTAAATGTCATCCCGTACTTCTAATGCTTGTATTCTACATGTGCTGTTAGATGCGGATAATAAAATATTGAGCAATGCTGCATGATTGTGTTTATTGATTGTTACTGAGAACAACCAGTTATTAACTGACTTCTTCCTTGTTGGTTTACTCCCGCCTAACCATTGTTCATGGACGTTCCCGAAAAGCACGAAAACAAAATTTGGTCAACAATCGTTGACGTCATGTATTGTTGTGTGATTGTTGCAAACGGTCATTTTTCTTTCTTTATTTGCTACTTGCATGGGTCATTTTTCCATAATTTGGGGCATTTAGGACCTAAATTTGAATTTAAGAATACGCTTAGGAGAAATTCGGAGAAATTTCCTTGCTTCCAAACCCTTTCTCCAACTTTTTGTGGCCATTATTTCAAGAGGAGTAGAAGGGCACACATATAGATAAATAAACACACTGAACGATTTTAATTATGTTCGATTATACCATGAGATCAAAAATCTGAAAGACTAATGCGGTAAAAATTAAAAATTAATTATTCCAATCGATCGCCGAAGCAGAATTATAAGATCCTAGAAAATTACAAATTGTGATGTTAAAATATGAGAATGACGACACAATCTTCAACTTGATGCTGTTTCGTGTACTGTTCCCAAAGCCAACCGAGACAGCAGCTACGTTCCTCGCTGCCAGGAACGCAGCTACCACCCAGGCCGACCTTAGCGCTGGTAAATGCGCGGATGGCGATCTCCATGTGGCTGTTATAAGGCACGCGGAATGTTATAAGACAGGCCGAGTGTACCTTTAACGCTCACTAGACGAGCGTTACTACGTTACAATGTTACAAAGTTAAAACCAAGAAAGTGCACAAATATACATAAAAACACGACGTTTCGGCTCACACCAGTGCCATTATCAAGCGTAAAAGATAAAAAGAATTCCAAGTAGCACAAGAAAGCCATGAGTCAAGTTGCAAGTAAAACGTCCATCTTAACAAGGATGCGTTAAAAACGGACGAAACAAAGTTTACGAAACAAAAAGGGACTTCGATGTTTGCTTGTAGCTAGCACTAAACGAAGTGCCAGTAATGAGCACAAGCGCTTAGCCGCAGACCAAATCTTCCATGTTAACACCTTTCGCAGGTCCAGGCATGATCATGCGAAAAATGGCGCTGCAATACTGTTTTTTGACCGTAATTTTTTATTTACCCTAAACAGGTAAGTATGAAACACCGACTGAGGGGGCTTATATACATCGAGATTTCTGTAATCCAAAAACGTATGACGCAAGCAATCGTGAAACTCCAGGCGTGGGCTCATTGTGTGTGCCAAGACATGTACGACGCATGCGCTAAGCTTTAACACGGAGGATTTGGTCTGCGGCTATGCGCTTTTGTAGTGACTGCTTCACGTTTTTATATGGGTTTACTGAGGCTCCCCTAGTTTCCGAATTTGTCAACTTGAATTTTTTTTTAATAATTCGATGTATTCTTTGAACCTTGGGTTGAATGTGGTTGTGCATCTGGGGGAATGAACTGAAATACACAAAATTTCAACATTAAAACGGGTATTTGGAATAAAATTTTGGTGCCGGAAATGTCGGGTTGATGTCCTGTTTTTATAAAGTGCTGAACAATTGAATTGGTTGTATCTTTAAGTTTGAAGTCAGATTTGTGGAACGGGAGGCGCTGAATAACTAGACGGGCGCTCTAACCACTGTGATAGATACTGGCCGCAGGTTCCAGCCGAGCTTAGTAGCTGTTCAATCTTACTCAGCGGTGACCTAAAGGCCACAAACATACACAAGTAGGGAAAGCAATTGGCTTCTTAGCTTCCACACTGAAAATAATGCAAACAGTAAATAGGGAATAAATCATATGATAAAGGAGTTGGCCGTCTCTGTTTGCACTCAGTTAAGAACACAAAGAAGGGACTCGATGTATACGACAGTGACCAAAATATGGTCACACGCATTCTCTCCCAGCAACTTAAAACTAATTTCATGCTGAACAGTTTACAGCTGAGAAACTGGCAATTGTCAACTTTGATGGAATCAGACATCCGGACATGTGACAGCCACAGCCAATCACAATGCACTCCAGCAACGACGACACATCCACCAGAATTATGGACAATATTGCCACTTGACGCCATCGTTGGCTGCAATTTGAATTCATAAACGGAACCGTGCATGTACCGCAAGCCGTCCACAACAGACGAGATGACGCACGTCCAGAAATATAATGAAAGATTTGGGGGTGAGGTAAAGGGGGTTGAAAGGGGGAATGTAAAAGTGATGAAAAGGGGCTCGTGGGATCCCTTTCCCATTTCCCCCTCCATTTTCGAACCCCCTTTCATCAACCTTTTGCCATCTGCCCATCTAACTCAAATATGCAAGATATGTTCTCCAGTAAAGGTCACCCATATATATAGCGCCCTGTATGGTAAGGAGCTATACAACAACTAATCATAGCGGTTTTTATAGTAATCAAAACTTATAAAATTATAAAATTGATTTTTTTGTTTAATAACAATAAGGGAGCGAAACTGAAATAGAGCACATCCTTAAAACAGAAAATAAGGGTTTAGAGTTTGTCATAGCGACTCTTCCAGCTGCTGAGCGTCGTAGAATTCACCACAGACTCAGGCAAGGCATTCCATCTACGGATGGAACGCACAGTATAACATGATGTGCCAATGTACGGTTCTGAATGTTGGCTTTTTGAGCTTCTTTGTAGGACCACGAGTAAAACCAACACACTGACGGATGACAGCAATGATTAAAACATTGGTTTGAGGATTGCTCCCTGATAAAGCAAGAACCCACAAATGTTATGCAATACGAAAACTATTTAAATTTCGGCATTAATTCCATGTCTTGTTCACCTAATTATTAAAACATGTATCAGACACTAGTTCGACGGATGGAAAACTACACGGTCGTTAGTTAGAATTGCATCCCACGTGAGCATGCCTCCTAAGGAGTTGGGAAACGCCACTAAAAGTTATCTGAAGATTTTTTTATATTTTCATCAACTTGTGAATGGTTCTTGGTGGTGGAGGTCAGTTGTTTTTTTTAACATGCACCCAACGTTAGCCATAGGGCTAGAAGGAGAGAGGGACAGTTTTGCTAGGGAAATCCCATCGGAAATCCCTAGATCTTTTATATCCTACAACCGACATGAGCACGAGGCATCACAGGGCCCATCTCTTCCCGAAAAAAAAATGCCAGGGATGGCTGAGGTCGGACTCGAAACCGAGACCTCTGGTACATGAGACGGTATCAGGCCACCTTGTCCCATATTTTGACGGGGAATGCATTATCTAAAGCAAAACCCGCCAAGGCTGAAAGAACCCGCCAATCAAAGTAGTGATAACAGAGCCAAAATGGCTGCCACCAAGTTGCTATATTAGTTGCGAAGCTAATCCCACCGAGTATTAGATTAAAGGTTAAATCAAAAACCTGACCATTGCTACTATCGGTAGCAATGGTCGAATGGTCAAACCACACGCGAACATTAGCTCTTGTGGAATAAGTGTTTGCTTTTGTGCTTAATTTTGTAATCTGTGTTGGATGAATAAACTAACTTACTTTACTTACTTACTTACCTTTTGATTTAACGTGTGAGGTAATAGTCGGTGGGCTTAGCTTGGCAACAATGTAGCAACTTGGTGGCAGCCATTTTGGCTCTGATATCACTACTTTGATTGGCTGAAACTTCGCGGGTTCTTTCACCCTTGTGTGTTTTGTTTTAGATATCCTTCTTTTGTAGTTTTTATCTTTTGGCATCTTATTTTAGCTACTACCCAGTTATCTACTATCTGGCCAAGTTAGGTCGAAAAATATTGAATACGAACGGAGATAGTAAATTTTTTTTTTTTAGTTTTGCTGCAGCGAGGACTTCAATCATATAAATTAAAGCTTTTGCTAATTTGCATTCAACCATCAACAATAAGTAGCGCGGACTGCCGATTTATTAAAAGCTTGGTGGCCCGAAGTCATGCGCCATACTACAAACAAGTAGCACGTCCATTTTATCGACAATGATGTGTTGCCGATCATTTATGGCAGTCCGTTTGCATTGTTAACATTAATAACGAGTAATGCGTATTTTGATCACCGGTGGCGTTTTTCCAAAATACGGAAAAATAGCATTACAAACGATTGCAATCTTTTTAGTTAATGCCTCCCCAGACGTCAAACCATAAAAGGCACGTATTAGTGTTTAAACAGTGTTGAATACCAAATTTCATTCGTATATGTTGCATAATTTATTATAACCTATGAGCGGAATTAGTAGCCAGTAGTCAGTAGTCAGCTGAAATCAACGATCTTCACGCACTTTTATGACTTTGATGCAGTTTATGCACTTGGTTGAAATACAACTATTGCTTGTCAGGGCACAAAGACTGGCCATTTTCCATAATTTTCTAGCTGTTTCACCGCTTAGATATTTATCCTCGCCATCGTGAAATACACTCAACTCTGGTTTTTGTTAAAAGTACCAAAAGCTAGTCGAAGAGTCAAAGAGTTTTAGCGAGCGTTAACCGCACATGGTCATGCAACAACAATGCAGGAATTAAACAATGACTTTCTTACAATGAAGTTACAATGAAGTGTGACAGTTATTGAACTTGGCGGGAGGACCACTAGAGTGATTACTGATAACTACAATGGAAGACCGACTCTTTTTGAAACTACTGTTTTTGATCATGATTGGAATTATTTTGCCATTCCCTTAAACCCTCTTAAGGATTATAACAATAATTAACCCACTGCAGTTTGAAACAGAACTATAAAATGAAACAAAAATTCAAATGCTTGAACCAAACAGGTGATGAACACAAAACACCCAACTTTTTTATGGCCTTAGCTTGTTATTTACCTATGTATCTTCGGTTGTACGATTACCTATTAGTTTTAGCAATGTCAAAAAAATCTGGGAAAAACAGCCGAATCTGAACCTGGTGATTCCTTTAGTTGGTCACAGGGTTCAAACCCGGATGCGAGTGCCATGAAAACACAGAAACAAAAACAAACAACCTCAATCAACACTATGAAATTGCGGTGATCGAACTTTCCCAGCAGAGGACAACTCAGGCTTCAGAGGTAGCTATTTAGCATAAACAACTATTCCAAGGTAAGGGGGGGGGGTGTCATAGGTTTCATACAGAAAAGCGGTCGGTGGGCGTTACCTGGAGGGAGAGCTGGAAAAGCAGGGGAGGTATAGAGTGCGAGAGGGTTCCACTATATTCACTTTATTAGGCTTGGAGGTTCCCCCGTTCCCGTATGCAAAATCGTGAGTGGACGATAGTGAGAGCGAGCGAGCGAGCACACAGTCAGTCAGCGAAGGGAAGGACGGTCGGTGGCTGTAGTCTTCTGCCGCCAAAGGTCGTAAAAGCGCCAAGGACGGCTTCAAGTCCGATTTATACCCGAGAGCCAGAGTGGGCCTCCATCTAGCAACTCATGGAATAGGGCTTTGCTTATACATAAGCAAGTAGCCTCAGGCAGGCAGAAGGGACGCATGGATCCTGGAGAAGGCTGAAAGATGCAAGGAAGCCGACGAACGTGACGCGAAGTTGACAACATGCAAGTTGGATTGGACGGAGGAAGGAGAGTTGGAGGGGGGGGGGGGGGGCTGGATCAGAATTAGTAGGAGGCGTTCGTCAGCCATCAAAGGGCGTGGGAAAAGCCCAACGAGTTTGGCCATGTGTAGGAAGGACAATGTACTTAAGGTTTTTTTTTTCTCTAGCCACTTTATGCGATTTGCACTGATTTCGTTAAAACCGTCACTGATGACACATTTGACAGATGAAGAAAAACTACTTCCACTTGAAGTTATGATGAAAGGTCTTGATGAGTTACTCCAAAGAAGTTCCCTCAGTTTGTAGAAATTTGTGTTTTGAACATTATTTCTACACAGCCGTTAATCTTGCAGACTATCCTTCCTTAAGCCTTGTTTGGCCATGGGTAGGAGCATGTACTTGGTTTTTTTTTTCTAGACACTCGAAGCCATTTGCACTGATTTTGTTAAAACCTCACTGATGACATTAATTGACAGTTGACGAAAACGTACATCCACTAGAAGTAGTGATGAAAGCTGCTGATTAGTTACTCCAAGAAGTTCTTTGGGCGACTGCACGACGGCCCAGCAGTTTGTAGAAATTTGTGTTTTGAACATTATTTCTACATAGCCGTTAATCTTGCAGACTACCCACCCTTCGTTCCTTGTTTGGCCATGGGTAGGACAATGTATACTCAGGGTTTTTTCTAGACATTTTTATGTGATCTGCACCGTTTTCGTTAAAACCGTCACCAATGACATTTGACATAGTTGAAGAAAAGGCCCATCCACTTGACGTTGTCGTGATGACAGCTGTTGATGAGTGACCCCAAAGAAGCGCTTTCGGCGACTGCACGACAGCCCTGCAGTTTGTAGAAATTTGTATTTGGAACATCTTGCAGACTATCCGTCCTTAGTCCCTTGCTTTGTAGATATGAACGGACGTGAGAAAAGATACAGCGCGATTAGTTCTGCATTGAATAATGCACTTCAATTCGGGGTTTGGACAGCGTACTTGGGGTTTTCTATATTGTTAAATGATTGACATATAGATTTCGCTGAAACTACCAATGATGACAGGCGATTCGGTTCAGAAAAAAACAATATAGATTTCAGGACGTAATGAACGCGCTTGTATTTGATGAGGTACTTTGTAGATGATGGGGATGGATTGGGGTCGGTGAAATACCACGACTTTCTAATACTTCTATGGTTTTTATGTAAGAACTAAAGCGACCAAAATACCAAAACTGAGGCACAAATTTCCCCGAGTCTCAAGTTCGAGTAAAAATGTTCCTCACGAATCACGATGAAAGATAATGAAACTGGGCTATTATGTTATTGCTTTCAGATCATTGAAGCTATTCGCCAATAACATCTTTATCTATTTTGAACAAAGTAAAAAGTTTTGACCATTTTGCATCCGTCGATGATCCACTGAAAATTAAATTGTCTACCAGGGGTAGAAATTGGAGTGTGGTGTGCATAGCTTTGAAACGTGGCAGTTTTGTTAAGAAAATAGTTAGTGGTTTGGGATAAAATTAAGCTAAATGGTGCACTACTTTTCCCCTTTCGATTGGCCATGAAAGAACTACACATGCACTCAAAAGTACTCATTTATCTTTTCAACGAGTCAGTTCCTGTTCTCCAGTCGCATGCACAGACCTCCGAAGGGGCAGAGACAATATTTAGTTAAGGAGCACAGTTAGGATTTTTAGGGAGGGGGGGGGGGGGGGAGAAACCTTTTCTTCCCTTGGGTGTCACCCTTTTTAACGCCTCTTTTGCCCCTTTCTTATACCGATTTCGCATTGGTAAATTCAAGTAGCTCTGGCCGTGCCAAGGAGGGCTGGGCACAGTTTTCTTAACCAATGCGAAAACGGGCTGACCTAGGCCGGGCCGGTATTTCGAGAGCCGGTCCGTCTCACACCAATGGGCCAGGCACAGCCAAGACCGCTTTATTAACTAACGCGAAATCAAATTAGGACGGAGCCGCTTGGATTTACCGCTTGGCCGCTTGAATTTACCAATGCGAACTCGGTATTAGTCTTTTTGGCCCATTTTACGATTTGTTGCCCCTTCTCCAGGACTTTAGGCCCTTTCTCTGGCAGCACCGCCAGCATATGTAGGCGCAAGAAAAGGGCAATTTTTACTCAAAAAGGGGATTTTACTTTTTAAAAAGGGCAGGGGCAATGCCCCCCCCCCCCCCTCCCTGCCCGTTTACCCTCCCCTCTGCATGCCATAGCTCTTCTCAAACCGATTCTTTCTTTCAGTGCGTGTAACCTTGAAGCTTTTGTAGGAAACAACAAACACGTATACAGGGGCCCATGTGTAAAGACAAGAAAAGCCTTATACGACAATGCCAGCTGCACTGTCTACTTAAAATTCAACACGCTTGCCACTCAAATCTCAGTGGTTACGGAAAGACAAGCAATACAGAGAGACAGAGAGAGAGGCAGACAGACAACCAGTCAGAAATATAATGTTCGTGAGGGACAACAGAGTGGAGTTGGTCGTTCCAAAAGAGCACAGATGGGGTCGGCCGCATCAGCCAACGCACACGACCAGCCAAACGCACACACACACATACACACACGACCAGACGGCGTCGTTGGGCATATCCAGAAAGCAGCCAAGGTTTTCATCGAAATCCGTGGTATGGGCCAAGGCTTGGGAGTGGAGGAGCCAGGAGAGCCAGCCAGCAAGCAACCAAGCAAGCTGACTGCCATACAGTTATCTAGAATCTTATGCTGGTCACGTGCCTGGGGGGCATCGCTGCTGCTGGTCCGCCATTATTGTTCCAGGCCTGTTTACTCATAAATTGCACGTTGCCCATGTCCTTCAATAGTCAGGTCGACTTGGATATATGAAAGGCCTCTGATGAGACGAAAGAAAGAGGGAAGGGGAAAGTTTTACTTTTCAGATATAAGTCTCGTCTCGTCTGTTAGAGAACGAGGCAAGAAATGAGACCGAATATGAAAAAAAAATGCCAGACAGACGGAAAAAGAAATGAAGCGTGATCGATAGATAGGTGGATTGGAAAATAAATAAATCGCATACCAAACCGTGCAAACTTATCGAGTGATTCAAGGCTTTTGAAACTCAACAGCACCCACGTGCACCAATAAAACAGAATTATTTTGAGGGATTTTGTTCCAGGCTCAATAATTTTTTTTTTAATTTACTGCTCCTTACGTACCGTTCTAAGAATTGGGACAATTTCGTTATCAGCAGAGCTTTCCTCAAATTTCAAATTAAATTACACAAGAGGAGTCTGTAAATAAAGGGAAAAAACGAGGAACTGAACAGGTTTTAAAAACGGAGAAGAGAGAGGCTCGACCGTATTAATTTTGTGAAGCTACACATAACAATCGATTATTGTACTATTGGATGACTAGAGTGGTCCATACGAATCTTATTTCCGAAATTCGAATCTCAGATCGTCGAGTTAAAAGATAAATAACACATGATAAATGTTCATTTGCTCCGGATAAAGAGAACAAGAACACAACTGTGATCTATGAGGCTTGATTTTGTACAACAACAACAACAACAACAACAACAACAAAAAACGTGGTTATTATCAGTTGGTCGTGTTGTTATTGACGGTTAGGTTAGGAACCGGCTTCGGCATTTCACTTGAGGTAATGAACTGGTTGGGGTTTGGCGTTTCACTTGCCGGATTCGCCCAGTTTCATGCTTTCTGGCGCAGCGCGGTGCTAACTTTGGACCTTAACCACAGCCAAACGGTGCGTTTTCCCCCAAAACTGGAAGAGGAAAACATTACTCATCAGGTAATTCTTAGTTCATAAAAAAAAAATCGGACGAGAGCCAGTTTTCTTCCCATGTTCCCTTAACGCACATGGCCCGAAATTCGAAAAAAAGACACGAAAACCTACCTTTAATTTTCACGGAAGGCACTACAAATTGTTCCCAAATTGTG
>JAHWFP010263360.1:41168-58007 GCA_023313725.1 Lithobius niger | reverse complement strand
AAAAAAAAAATTGGGAAAACTTTACGTTTTCGGAGTGGGGAGAAATGGAGGGTTATGAGGAAGGCCACGTCCCCTTTACTCCAAATCGTTTGAATGTGGGTGAGGTCTGGGATACGCACAAATTCCGCTACTACGTGAGTCACAAGAAGAGAAAATTACCATACAACTGTGGATACGCTGGATTCATACGGATTTATTAGCAGGAATAAATGTGACGGCTTTACAACGGAAGGGGTAAAATAGTTAAATTGTGTGCTGACCGGGTCCGACGCATGGCCAAGGGTTTGAAAGTTAATGTTGGACGGTCCCTCATGTTACCATTAAAACCAGATTCGGTCAAGCGTGATGCTGAGATAAGGTTGTTTGAGGCTTGAGGTACTTCAACTACATTGTCCAACACGATCGGTACACCAAAGGGTCGTCCTTGGTGGTTAACGCCCATAATGCGGACCGGACCAACGAGTTTTCCCTCAACAAAGGTATTGTCAGCAGCAAGCTTGACCCTGACAGTTCTACACAAAGATCTATCAATATTCTTACCACAAGAACGCATAATAGAAATAGATGCAAAAGAATCGAACCCAAAACGTACAATAGGGGATTTAGGGCTAAAATGTTGGGTGGTGTTCTGTAATGGTGAGATATCATGCAAGGCACATACAATATGGTTTGTATTCTCAAGAAATTCATCCTGTAATGATAAACCAAAAGCAACATAATCTTTTTCCCACTTTAGGTTAGGGTCAGTCACGCTGGAAATATTTTGGTTCCCAGTCGGATGTTGGGGGTTTCGCGGTCTCCTAGGACGCTGAGGGCGGCTGGGTTGTTGCGTAGTCTGTTGGGAAGGTAAAAGTTGTTTGGGTCGAGTGTCAGGTGGACTCGGACAGCTTTGTACGGTGTGACGGGCACCGCCACAACGTTCACAGACAATGTTGGTCGGATACATTTGGGTACATTGGGGAAAAAGATGAGTGGTCGAACCGCAGGTTTGGCAAAGTTTCTGCACATTATTGGGGGTAGACAAAGATACACTTGAAACAGGGGAGGGTGGTGGTGTAGAAAAGTTATTACCATATGGTTGGGAAAGAGCAGTAGATGTTTTCAAGAATTGCTGATGCGTTTGGAGTAAGGAAGTCTGAACCGTATCTAGGGTTAGAAGGGCAGGTGTGTTGCGTAAAATTTCTATGATGGTTTGCAAGTGTGGAAAAGGAAGTCCTTGCAACAAATACATACACACTTCAGCTTCTTCTATGTTACGCCCCGCAGTGATACAATTTCTATAGAGACCTCAAACACGTGTGACATAGGAAGTGAGTGACTCCTTAGGATAAATAGAGATTCTAGTAAGTTCTATAAACATATTGGTAACCATGGCTAGGGTTCGCACACCATAGATGGCCGTTATGTGGTCCCATACTCGTCGTGCAGATTGTATGCCTTTAAATTGGACTAAGAGTTCCGGACTGATGGTCTTAAATAGGAAGGAAAGGCATGCGTCGTTTTTTTCCTTGCCAAATAGCTAGGGCTTCAGGGTTGTTGGCTGGTCTGTTACCGCGTAGAACGGGGCCCAGCCAATCTTCAGTCCTGGCAACACATTCTACATGCATGGACCAAATGTCATAATTCATTTCTGTGAGGTGGGGTACACCTTTATACGTTAGCATTGGGACATACTGTACGGTGGGTGGAAGGGGCTGTTGTTGGAACCAATTAAATGACATGATTGTGAAGTCAAAAATCATTGCTACGACCTACCAAAAAAATACAGAAGAAATAATAAAAAGACATAAAAAAGGGCATCAGTGCGTAAATGTAAAACCGCATACAAGACGTACAAAAGAGTGGTAAGTTTGCTCGAAAAGTTTAGGCATAGGCTGGTACGTTATCTTCGACATGTGGGGAAAAGAAATATTCTTCTCCGTTTTCAAGTATTTGCAGGGAAAAATTGGGAAGTTCAGTGCACAAGGTAATTCGTGAATACACCCGCAGAAGCATAACGTTCTTTGGTTTTAAGGGAACGGCGACGGCGGTGGGTCTCCATATGTATTTATTTAGCTGTTATCGAGCCGATTTGGCTGTACGCCCTATTTATGTTAACATAGATCGCAATGAAACACAGGTGATACGGCATGTTTATCCTCCCTACCTCCGACCGCCACTTTTCAACTGCTCTTCCTGACTCAACTTTACTGTCTTTTCGTTTTACGCGGCTCCAGCCACGGTTCCTTGAATCCCTTTAAGAAGGGAAGGTAAAGACAAAAGTTTGCGGTTTCTCTGCGTTCCTTTAAACTTTCGCTGAGAGAGGTGCTAAGAGGTAACTCCGACAATTCCCTCGAGAACCCTCCAGATGTCTGCACAAACCCCTGCGCTCAACTAGAAAAACACATTAAAGTCGAAAATAAATCTCGCCCACTTTAAGATCCCCCCCCCCCCCTCTTCTCCCTATTCCCCCACTTCCATTTCCCACCATTCTCCCTATAGGTGGAAAGTCCGGCCTAAAGGTAGAGCGTCGAGAAGGAAAGAGTTGTAACGGGGGAGAGGGTTCTAAGTGGTTCTTCATTTCACCGTTTAAGTCATCATTTTGACCACATACACCCACGCATCTCATAACTAAAGAAGAAGGATTTGACGCTTGAACGAATGTCGGTGTGGAGACCCCCAGCCAACGCGATAATTTCGCAGAGTTCTTCGACCTTGCTGCGATAACGTAAATTGTCGTCTATTCGGGGGAAGGTGGGGGAGGGGGGGGGGGGGGCCCACAGAAACTGTTTGCTTTCCTGTAATTTACTCTTAAAGCCTGCTCCGAAGCTCTACACTGTTAAAAATTTCAGTTTCAATAATACCTTATATTGAAACGTGTGCATAAAATCGACATAATTATCTTGAACTGGGTGTAAAGCCCGTCCATGAAGACCGGGGCAACTCTAGGAGTACAACTGCCCCATAACACTGAAAAGTGTCATTTAAATAATTTCGGTTCTTGAAGATGGGTAATTGCGGTGTAAGGTTGCTTCGCTCACTCAATCCGCGTATCTTGTGATTCATTTTACCATTCTGGACAACGGGCGAAAAAAAAAGAAGGGTCGACAATATTAGAAAAGGAAAAGGACACGTAAAGCGGCCAGCAACAATTTCAAGAATCTGACAATCGCTTTAACAGCCACTTACGCTTATCATCGCTAAGTTGCAAAGTGATCGGCAACGATAAGACCTCCGTAAATGAAAATAAAACCCTATGAGGCTTTCAATATCGGCGATTTATTTTCTGCCCCCCCCCCCCCCCCCCCCCCCCAAAAAAAATGCCGACGCCGCCGGACTAAAGGTTTCAACTTTGTTCTACAAAATCGTATTTATTATTTCCCTATAGAACTATTCAAATGTCAGTGATTGGATACCGGATACGAAGAAGGGGTCCGCGGGCTGTGTCAGGTTTGGAATCGCTGATTGAATGAGCGAAGTGAACGAAAATCAGTGTTTGGCAACCAGTATCCGAAAAAATCTGATTGCTCCGATTTTGATTTTTTGGAGGTTTTCCATCTGCGTAGCACGGGCTTCCTCTAGTATACAAAATAAAATTATTCGTGTTCTTTTCCAGGACAGCAAAAAAAACAAAATAATAAATGTTAAGAAAGTTAAATTTTATCACAAAATTCTTAATTGGCGGAGCGAGCGAGCGAAGCGTAGCGTATAACGGACACCAAATTGCAAAATGTTGGTTGTTTGGTTGGTTGGTCCGTTGGTTGCACATTTTTAGTCTGGGTGGAGCCCAAACGAAAGATCGGATTGGAATGAAATTTGGTACAATGCTTGATACCCCAAACAGTATTGCTGAGCCAAAATTTGACGTAAATCGAACAATTATTACGGGAGAAATAACAAATTTTCGAATTTATTTCTTACAATCACCATTGTAAATTTGGAATTGTGAATAGTTAAGGAATTCCGACGACGCATACAACTTGCTGGTGGTAGTCAAGTGAACTTAAAAAAACACGGAAAATTTAATTTTCTTTTCTTCTTTCTAGCTGATAACCTTTTTCGACGTAATTCAATGAAATAATAACATTTGGCCCTTGCATTCAACCACTACAGGAAGAAACGCAAACATAAAAAATAAAAGGATTCCGGTACGATGCACCTTAGTATTTGAAAAAACTAATGCTTGGAGGGATTATCTTCAGCATGGCAACAAAACTGGTATTTGCACTAGCGATGGGAATCCCGAATATGAAACCGAAATCGTCGTATCACGGCGAAGGTATACATATAAAACGAACTATACATCGAACGACGTATTTAAACACCGCACAAAACAACAATAATGTCTGCATCTAATAGTTTTTAAAATATCCCTCGTTGCCACGGCAACGTGTGGACTCGAAACCGTGGTGCCTTAATGAATAGGCTTAATTTCAAACGCAGCTGCTACTTACGAAATAAAAACGACGACTAAATATTAGGCCTAAAAGCTACAAATTAGGCCTAAAGGCTAAAGTAGGCCATAAGCGAACACTTTTTGACCTACAATATTGTGATCGTTACTGATGGATTATAACGTGGTTTTAAGATCGCTGTCGCCGTGCGTGATAGAGGTGTGCGCATCAATATTTTCGTTGGTGGCGTTGTCAAGACTACTGTAAGACCAGCGGCAGCATTGCCAACCTGCTGAATTTTTTAATTATTGTTAAATACTATCGCTCAGATGATTGTTTGGCTTACAGTTAAATGCTTTATTATTAACATTTTGTAATCTAGGGAAGGCACTTTGCGCGGCAGTAATTATTGTTGTAAACAATGTCAGAATTATTAGCGGCGGCAGCCCAACCAGCCACCGCAAACGTGCCGTTTTATTTTTATCGGCGGCGATGGTAGCGGCGATGGCTCACATCTTTAGTGTCGGAACACAGGACTGAAAGCCGAAGGCTCGAGTTAAATTAATACAGAAGCAAACCTATTTACGTTGCCTTTTGGACTTATATGGCAGACTGCCTGAGTGGGGAATCGAAACCCACGACCTTTGGAAGAGACCTCGGTCTCTGGTTCCAAAGGTCGTGGGTTCGATTCCGTGCTCAGGCAGTCTGACACATAAATCCAAAAGGCAACGTAAATATAGG
Organism: Lithobius niger; assembly: GCA_023313725.1. Lineage (NCBI taxonomy): Eukaryota > Metazoa > Arthropoda > Chilopoda > Lithobiomorpha > Lithobiidae > Lithobius > Lithobius niger. The sequence continues at coordinate 52,893 of JAHWFP010263360.1, read as the reverse complement.
TTTGATCTGTATTAATTTAGTGTCAGATGTGGAAAGAAGCTAAACAGACACTAAATGATGGAGCAAACGAAAGTCTATTAATATAATACTAGCGGAGTCGCTCGCTTCGCTCGCTCATTCCGCGTCGTCTCGCTGCGCTCGAGAAGACTTTCTTGCTGCAACACTTATGATACAGACAGACCTCACACAGAAAAAACGATCAAGCAAATTATAAGAGTGTAGTATACGATACCGGTTATCTCGGGAGAAGGTTAATATTATTTTTTTACGTCCAAGGAGTCAAGCAAAAAAATCAAGCAATTTATCAGAAAAGCCCTGTTTCTGATGACAGACGCTGATTTTCGTTCGCTTCGCTCACTCAATCAGCGCAAACATTTCCTCGGGAACTTGACTGAATCAATATAACCACCAAGAACCAAACATCATTTATAATTTGTGTTAGTATACACTTTATATGGGTTGTCTTGTTTCACTTATTTTAAGAATATTGTTCTTTACGTCCTGCTCAGTACAGATTTTTCCATGAGCGTCTTATCACGTCATTTTCTGATGATCCCTCACTTGGAGAAACATCTGCAGAACGTCAGTTGTAATCTCTTACGAAGGTGAGAGATGAAAGATTGATAGAGCAAAGCGAGCCACACATTCAAAAGGTTTACTTTACGTGGAATTCGCTCGCTTTGCTCGTTCAATCCACGCACCTCCGTGCTACAGAAACACGAGTGTTTGACACCGTTTTAAAACCAAATCAATTGTTTTGATTTTTCTTTGCATCAAGTCAGTTAGTATAAAACCAATTTTAAGATGTAAATGTGGTGTGTTGCAAAATACGTCGTCCGTGCACCCTTTTCCAGATCATCTCTCTTTGCTCGAGGAGGTTTTCATGAACAAACTATGACGTCATGAACAAACATCATGAGGGTTTAAAAAAACTTTGATGTTAGTTTTTCAGGTTCTTTCGCATATTTGAGGGTGATAATATCAAGTTACAGCGATGAAAATAGGCCTATTAAAAGCGAAATTTAATTATCTTTCGTTTGGTCCTACTCCCATATCTGTAGGTGCTTTGGTTCCAGAGGAGTAGAGGTACAAACAGGCACGCACGCACGCACGCACGCACATCGTATGATTTTAATTATGTAGATAGCTTTGGCCTATTTGAAAATAAAGCTAAAATAAGACAAAGGCCTGCAAATAACAACAGTGCGTCACACCAAAAAGCAAATAGCCTAAACTTAGCCGTCGAATGAGCATTTCTCCTAGAGTTAACACGTACGGTACAGTCATTAAAATAAACACTAAATGTAAATTTGAAATAAAGGTCTGTTCGCTCCGCCTACAATAGGCCCAAAGCCTGTTTCCTAGTATTAATAGCCTGATTGATTGTAATAAAAAACTATTTTGAAATGGAAAATCATTTAAGAAAACTGAGGAATAAAAGTAGCCTACGAGCTGAATCAGTTAGACACAAATTACCACTTTGGAAAAATAAATTTGGAAAAATGTCAACAAAGTATTTTACTCCTTTCATTTTTAACAAATTACCAAGGGAATGTCAAAATATTGCGTCGTTTGGGAACTTAAAACTTAAAACTAAAACCTACTTACTAAATAAACAAAATGATACATTAATAAATAAATTAGTTTGGTAGCCTATATGAAAAGATTTTTTTTATTTAAGTTTATAATTGTATTCACTCTTTAAACTCAGTGTTTTTGTCACTTAGTTTAGCACTTAATATTATAATAGGTAGCTAGGAAATAAGTGTGAGGGGTGAATGTTTTATATTAAGTGAAATGTTAACGTGGAAACTTAATTAAGATAATTAAACGTTTGATTGTTAAGTAAAATATAATGTAGATAATGTAAAATAATTGTTAAATTATACGTCAACTTGTTATTAGCACACTCAAGTAGTACGTTAGTACTTCGTGGTATCTATTATTTAAATTAAATTGAAAAAAAAAATTGTACTGTTAAATCACCGGTAAAAGTTGACGGACGTGAAGCGTTTTTATTTTTAAAGCACGTTTCTCTGTAATGTCAGCTAATGGCGATAACGCCTTCTTCACTAAGGAGCTGGTAACTGGAGTGAGTTAATGAACTAACTGCGAGGGGCACTGAGTATATGCGTGACAAAAAAACACAAGCGTTGGTTGTCATGCCGATGCTTTGAGAGCAGATTTTCTTGGACGTATAAATGCTCAATTTTTTTGAATTCGTTGGCGTCTGCTGCAATTTTCGGCAAGTGAAATTTTTTTTCTGATTTTTCTGATTTTTCTCAATATGCAGCTTAAAGGGGGGTTGGGCAAAACAATGTTTATTAACCCGATGGAATCCTCTCTCACAGCGCCGGCTTGACTAAAAACGCCGGTTTTTTTTAAAAATCCATTTGTATAGTCAGTGCCCCTTGCAGCTAGCGCAACGACCAGCTCCAGATGATAACATCATAGCCAGTATGGCGAAACTCTATAACGCCCTGAAGGTTGGATTTGGCGAGACTCTTTAACGCATGGGTTACCCCGGCATTTTACCGAAGCAGACCGCAATTTTACGGTGCAATTAAGGAACTATTACCAAGTTCTTCGTTCTGGTGATTTACGGATTATTGTTTTTAGTGTACTTTCGTTGTTTGACCCTCAGCACAGCGCACTCTAAAATCAGTGAATACACATCACTGTGTACTATTGTGTGCACGGCGTATCTTGAGTCCTGGAGTATTTTATGAGCGGCTACACCTTCCTGCAGGGGGCGACTTTAGTCGATGGCCGCCATTGTTTTTGTAACCATCTTGGATATCAACAAGGCACTCTGCTACCAAAAACGTACAATCGATTATCTGTGTTCGTTCCACGGCGAACTCAAGATAGGCCACGGACACTATAGCTCAGTTTCAACGACTTCAACGACAAAATTTTTACTGGCGAAGCACATTTTGTGCACTTTCCGACTCATTAAAGTGTCCGCGGCCTATCTTGAGTTCGCCCCAGAACGAACACAGATAATCGATTGTATGTTTTTGGCAGCAAAGTGCCTTGTTGATATCCAAGATGGTTAAAAAAGCAATGGCGGTCGATTAAAGCCGCCCCCTCCAGGAAGACGTAGCCGCTCATAAAATACCTGCAGGACTCAAGGAGAGCTGCGCACACAATAAGAACATATTTCAATGTGTATACTGACGGGCGGTACATAATTTGTGTGAAGGCTGAGCTGGTGGTACACAGCGATGTGCACGAAGCTCGTGTGGCTGAACCGGCTCAATTTTGAACATTACCAGACTTTAGAGAAGAAGAAATATCTGGTAAAGAAATATCAATCCGGTGATTCGATCCGGGAAACCTCCGATCATCGTAGGAGCCGAAAGCCTGTCCAGAATTGGCCAGAATAGTTCCCATAGCCGCTGAAGGAGCATGGTAGCCTCTAACGCTACCCTGGCCGGCAGCCCTTGTCGGGGATCTTGCAAAGTCTTTCCAGGGGTTCGACCAGATCCGCAAACCTCCAGCAACCAGGTTGAGCTAGCTCTCTCACAGCTCAGCCACGATGACCACAGATAGTCTTCAGTGTACACGATCGTGACAGGGATTGTGTACATAGTCTAAAGCTGTCTAAGGCGAAAACTTGGAAAAAAATGGGAGGTTATGAAGGTATTTTTTGGATCATCACCAGCTGTGAACATCTAGTACGAAGTGTAAATTTGCAATAGTTTGTTTCTGGAAAAGTCTTAATTTCTCTCCTCTTGTTTTTATTCCTTTCTTTTTTTTTTTTGCAATTGCGATAGTTTTCAATTAAAATAAAGCTACAAACAGAAATTGTAAGTGGCGCGTCTACTGTAACTACAATATTTGTGTCATTTTTGTGTCAACATTGTTGTTAATAATATTTCGCAGTCTAAGGCAACATTGGAGCCAAATGTCAATGGAATGCAATATTTCTGTGGGATCGGTTCCATAAATTGTTCTAGCTGATCGGAATTAGCAAGTCGGCAATAAGTAATATCAAGAATTTATAGGGTTGGGGAGGAGAATTTGTAACTGTCAACAGTCCTTATTGAAACGTGTTACGTTCGTTCCTATAGTTCCATCCAAGTTTTCAGAGGGCGCCACGCGTTCCATCTGATAATTTTTGCTCATTTTTCAGCCCAAATTAAAAGTAAACTAAATTACAACTAAACTAAATAATAATTGCATACAAGCTAATTTCGTTTAGTTTAGTTTAATTTTCGGCTAAAAACTGAGTAGAAATTCCCACATAAAACTCATGATGCCCCCTATAAACTCGTACGGAACTAATAGGAATGAATCTAAGACGTTTCAGAAGGGGTCTCAGTCACAAATTCTCCTCCCCAACCCTATAAATTCATGGTAATTTTAACTGGTATGAAATAGACGACGTTGAGGATTTTCTTTTAATAAATAAATACAGATAGAAACAATATATGGATTTATCACTAATCGAGCCCATTTGGCTTTCCGTCCTATGCATCTTTTTCTTATTGTAATCCGTGGCCCGCAGCACTAAAATTAAACTGCCTGTTTTATGATCAGTAAATCTCGTCAATACACGATCAGTGTTGCCAAATGCCTGCAAGCCTGAAATCACGGCGCTGCCCATCTAGAAAACCCCTAAAAAATTGTATTTCATTATCCGTAGTTAAGGAAAAACATTTTCCCGCAAAAAAATAATTACAAAGGTAAACAAAAATATAAAAAAAAAAACGAAAATAAAACTACAGTAAGTAATAACTGCATTGTTACATGCACATTACTGCTAAGGCGAAAATGAAACTTATGAAATTGAAATTTGGGTTTTTTTTTTTTTACCCTTCCTGATTTGCGATATCACATAAATCGGGTTATTCAGCGGGGGGAAAAAATCACCATGAAAGCAACAACTAATTCTTCTCTGCGTAGCGCTAAAAAAACAAAATGTATAAATTTGTTACTGAAAAGAAAGACGATTAACTGAGCAAAAAACGGCTTCGCTGTTTAGAAAAAAACATTAGAGCTCGTATCCCCATAATCACAGCCCTGAAGGTACACGAATAAAAACGGATTAGCGTTCACTCGAACGCAACGAACTGTAATTTGAACTGTAATTTGTGTTCATTTTGTGTATGCATTTTTATCTTTCAATTTTGTAGCGTTTTGCTGTTTATGGCGTCTATTTTGTGTGTGTTTGTAGGTTTACGTTTTGCGAATTGGAGTTCAAATTATAGTTCGTTGCGTTCGACTGAACTCTAATCCGTTTTTATTCGTGTACCTTCAGCGCTGTGAGTATGGGGATACGAGCTCTAACGTTTTTTTCTAAACGGCGAAGCCGTTTTTTGCTCAGTTAATTTGTTGGCTTTTTTCGCTTCCATTTTATGTGTCCACTGTCAACCGATTTTTGTTTTCGAAAAAACGGAACATTAGAAATGGATACTTATGTTTAGGTTCCGCCGAAGGTTTGTCCCATGATTATTATTTGATGGCAACACATTAGCGTATTTCTGGATTTAGCATGCGTCATCTCGATGAGTAGTTGGATCTGGATTGTTTCAGTATCGTGGCAACAATCGCGGAAACAATTAAACTGGCTTCCCGAAGCCCGCATTGGAAAAGTAAATAGTCACTCAGTCATGTCGGCCGCCCAATTTTGAGGCCATAGGCCTCAAAATTTAAGACTTCGCACCCTACGGTTTAAAACTTGAAGATTTAAGGCAAAATCAAGACCATTTAATTTTGGTTCTCCACAACGAGCTAGCTAACTCAAACAACGACAATGTTCAACGTCATGGGGTCTCGGCCCGTGGCCATGCGCCCACTCTACAAACTAACAGAGTCAACGATAACAAAATTAACCACAGAACGAACTACAGAACCAACCTACTACAACAATGTTAGTTTCCCGGCCCCCAACCATCGTTGCATTTTGTTCGAGTGAGCTATAATCCGATATTGTGCACCTCGCCTATTGTTACCCTATTGTTACATGTTGCAGCATTGTAACATTTTGACATTGTTAGCCGCTCCGCCTCCGCCTCCTCCTCCGATCCAATTTTCTGAAATTCTCGTGCGCAAACGAACTCTTATACAGCACAATTTATACAACAAGTGACAATACAATAAGTTTTATTGTTGCAACTTGCCACGTAAGCCTAATTTTAAGTAGCTGTAAGTAGTGGTTAGTCGTAAGCGCATAGCGTAAAGGCTTTTAGACTCAGTGAAATAAAGTAAAGTAAGCCTACAATTAGTCAGGGTTCCCACCAAAATACTGAAATCAATTTCCCTGAGTTTTCCAGGTTTTCCAGAGTACATGAAGTCATTTTTCAGGCTATTTACCGTAATTTTAGGAAGGATTTTTTTTCACACATTATTACCAGTTTTGTGTAATAAGCTGGAGCTTTTAGATGGGAAATAACTTAATTTAAAATCTTAATTTTTTTCCTGAATTTTCCAGGTTTTTTGTAAAAAAAAAAAATCAGAATTCCCTGAATTCTCCCTGAGTTTCAAAGGTTTAAATTCCCTGAGTTTTTCAGGTGTTCCAGGTCGGTGCATGGGAACCCTGTTAGTAAGACGTTCTTTTCTTAAGAATCCTTTAGCTTAAAGGTTCTTCCAAAACGGCTCACATGTGTACGAACCATACACACGCTTCTGGAGACAGTTCGGTACCTTCAATGCACGGAAACCTCAACAGACCGTTGCAAGAGTGTGTGATGAGGGAAATGACGTAACCTTTCAACGCGACTGATGCCTCCATCCAGAATCAGTCGATAAACTGTGCCTTGCGCATGCTCACAATTCCGTAAAAATTAACCTCCATTGCGAGTTGCTGTGATTAGTTCGATCCCACAATCCCTTAGTCGCGTTCAAGGTGATGTCACTTCCGTTGAACGGACATGTTTTGAACGAAAGGTGGAAAAAGTAAGTTTGCATATAGGGCAGTGACACGACGTCGTATTATTGTATATAACTCTATGGTGGAGCCAATAACTGGGTTAGCTGCAAGGTGCACTGGTGGTGGAAAAGAAGAGCGTCTTACCGAAGCCAATGCTATTAGACTGGATTTCTTGGGCCTAAAACAGCGCGATTTTTGTCGATTTGTTGGCAGTTGCTGACATTTTTAATCAAGTGGAATATCTATTTTCCAATTACAACCTAGCAGCATAAGGGATTGGAGAAAACAATCGGTTTTTTAAGCCTACGAAATCTACTCTCAAAGCACTTGCTTGACTAGAAGTGCCGTTGTTTAACTCACCATTTCAATCTAGTGCCCCTTGCAGGTATCTCTCTTGTAGCCATATGACGTCACTTGACGCTGCTTTATAGGAACATCTGCTACGTAATAAATGTGTACTATCAAGGTTGAAAGTAGTTCGTTTAACTCTTTAACTCTCGTCATGCCTTTGCACTGATTATAGCTTTGTCGAGTGTTCAGTGTTTCGGCAGTACCAAACTGTGCGTGGCAGTGGACTTTTTTTTGGCGTATGTGTGGTGTTTTAGAAGAAGCTGTTTGTAATGACTTATGAATAACAACACGGTAACACCACCCTGGAACCCCCCCCCCAATTTGTTAACCCCGGCCCGCCAAATCCCCCCCCCCCCACCCCTGTTTTCACCCCCAACGGCAATCAAAACCTCTCGATCTTGGGGAAAAACCCCCAATCGGGCAACACTGCGTCCCAGGCATTCTACCGTGTCAGTATTTAGTATTCCATACCAGAAAACACCGCAGTTTAATAAGTTGAGGTAACAACGGAAGTAACTAGATGATCAGGTTTTACACTCATTCTTCAAAATTATATGACGTATTCGCACAAATGATCCCCTCAGGATATCTGTCCATTATATCACGCAAATTTTCGACAGCCTAGGAGTACATCTGTCTTCTTCAGACCCGTTTTTTGTAGAATCTTCCTCTTATAGTGGTCAGATATCCTGAGGGGATTTGTGTGAATATATCATATAATTTTGAAGAATGAGGGTAAAACCTGATCGTCCAGTTACTTTCGTTGTTACCAACCTACAAAGTAAACGGTACAGAATTTTCAATTTGAGTTGAGGTAAAGAACAAAGTCGCTAGGCTTCGCCCGACGACTTGAGATGTATACGTCGCGCCCACAGTGTGTCTCAAATGAAAGCCTATTATTGAACTTTGTTGAGCGAACGGCAGATACGAAGTAAACCTAAAACAAAACAAAAAAAGTGGGGGTAGGAAGGAGTTCATGGGAAGGGGCTGGGGGGGGGGGGGGGGCTAGCGCATGTCATAAATAAAGTTTAACTGCCCGTGACCTTCCCAAAAAATGGCCAAGCAGTGAGATTTTTGAAAGCACTAGATCCCATAATGACACTCTACACAACAACACAATGCAACGCGAAAAAGAAAACAGTTTCATCATCCGTTTAAGTTGAAGGAAATTTCACTGTAATTCATCAAAAAAACACAATACTGTCGCAACAAAGCATGACGGATGTATCATAAATGAAAAACAACTGAGTTGTTACGTACAACGGAGCTCAAAGTTATTTTTTTTTATATCCCGGTGACGGTTTTGACGGATTGCCGCCATTTCTATGGCGTAGGAGGGAAGATGGGGAGGGGGAGGGAGAGGGGCTACAAAAGTCTTTTCAAGAAACATCTTCTTTTAGGATGGGAATTTATTAAACTGGAGAACTGGCTTGGCGTTGTCAAAACAGTAAGCTTTTGGAGCGATCTGTGAATAAAGTTAGCGACCATGCAGGGTGGGAAAAAATTACGAAGACATAAGGTTGGCGTATTGGTAGAATTCATGACGTCATTTGCATTAAAAATGACGTCACGCGTGGCGTATCTGCATAAGTACTGAGTCGTAGCACACAGAAACAAATAGCATCGAACTCACTGCAGCCAAGTTACGGACCGGTCGTTATTTACGGCCCGGGGGGGGGGGGGAGGGGAGAGGGGCGGAGAACATGAAAATAAGATCACCATATTTTCGATGACCCTCTCCCCCCTTAGAGACCCTGAAAAAAAATGGCAATTTTCGTGTGTCTATTGAGACTGCATGATTTCTTGTAGCCAAGATTATTGCTGTAGCGAAAGAAATCAGCACTCCTCACCGACAAGTTACCAATAGTTTTAAGGAAAACGTTCCTCGTTTTTAACGTGAAGATACGATGGGTTATTATAAATGTTTCATAAAACACCGTTGCCCCTTACACCCATCTCGTATCAAGTTTCATACAATATATGATGAACACACTGTTTGCTTGTACGTTAACATCCGTACTATATAGTCAGCACCTGCTACACAGAAAACAGCAAGAGACCAGGGAGCGCGACTTTTCTGCAGAGTTTATTGAAAAAATAAATAAACTTGAAGTATTGGTTCTACTTCATTTAGTATGCATTTAACGTGCATCTAGTGATTGTTAGTTTTTTTTTTATTTTTGTATTATTATTTCAAATAATATGTTCTGTTTTACCTCCATATTATTCGTTATCAAGTGCCTTTTATTGTACCTGACGTATACGGCACACACAAGTTCTCCAGGAACGTCGAGTCGCCGTAATAAACTACTTACTTACTAGCTTCAAAACCTTGTGTACTCACATCATGGAGGGGGGGGGGGGGTTTGGGGGTTTGCTCCCAGAATCTGAGGCGTTTTAAGAGAATTTTATCGCTGAAAGTGTCATTTTTGAGGTCCAAAATGACTTCTTCCAGTTTGGTCAATCCCCCCCCCCTAGAGAAGGTTAAAAAATTACTGCCCCCCCCCCGACTATTAATAATGTCCGGTCGCTTAGCGCTACCCAAACCCAAATCCGGCGTGTGTTATAAATAAATAAATAAATAAATATTCGTTGCAGGAGCAACAGGGCTAACAAGGGCTGAATAGCCACTAACTGTTAGCCTAAAAAAAATAAAGAGCCTGACCAGATTAAGTCAATCGTCAATAAAAAGTTGATGCAGTAAAAATTAGAAAGATAAACTGATGCAGTGACTGCATGTCCAGTGCGAAGAAAAATAAAATCATTGGCTGCCACAAAATTGGGGCCTCTTGAGGAAGCGAGTCAGATCTATATTCATTAGATAGCGCTTGAATGCAAGTACAGTCGGCGCCATAACCATGTGCTCCTCCAGTGAATTCCAGACTGGGACCACCCTTACGGCAAAGAAATTTCTGCGGCAAGTCAATCGTGTCTTAGGTACGCTCAGTTTTAGCCTATGACCTCTCGTCCAATTTACAGTGCTGAGCTCAAATAAAGGAAGATCGACCGAAAGCAGACCACGCAGTATCTTGAAAGCCAGTAAAAAGATCGGCCTTTAAGCGGCGCAACTCCAGTGAGTCAATACCCAGTGCTTTGAGCCGTAAATAATACGGCAAATGTTTCATTCCAGTTTGTGACTTTGTAAACCTGCGCTGAACCGATTCCAGGTGGTCAATATCCCGCAGAAGGTGTGGAGACCAAACCGGGCTCGCATACTCCAAAAGAGGTCTAACATAAACTTTAAAAGCACGCAGTTTTGTTTCAGTGCAGCCTGAAGTAAATATCCGCTGAATCAACCCCAGACGACGACCTGCATTCGCTGTAATATGTGCACAATGAGTCGGTGATTTTAAGCTTGAATCGAACCAGACACCCAGATCTTTTACCAAATTAACACCTGGCATGCTGATGCCCCCTATATCATAAATGTAGCCCAGATTTAGGTTACCAATATGGAAACATTTAGACTTGGCTTCGGAGGTTGGAACTTGGCTTCGGAGATTGGAAGCCATCTAAGCCATCCAACTTACTGTTCCGGTAAGTTGCACAGTGTAGATAAAATAATTCGCTGAATTGAGATATTATCCTGTTTAAGGGCACGTTTACGCAATGACTCGCATTTGCATTCTCGCAGCTAGAAACTAGAAATCACCTGATATCCCAACATGGCGGCAGTTTTAGTTCTCCCAACTCACAACGAAAACACACAATAATGTGAGTTCAGATGCGACTGGGAAAATTGTTTCGTCATGAGGAATTCTTTATATTATTGGCATGGATTATAAGACTGCAAGTATTTACTCAAACGATGTCGGATTTAGCTAATCCACGTAGCGTTGTTACCATGGCAACGACACCTTTGAAATCGCGATTAGATTCTCGCTGCGAGAAGGCAAAGGCGAGTCGTTGCGTAAAAGCGCCCTTGAAGTACAATTTTTTCTTTTATCTCTGTTCAGTGTTGGATGGGGTTTGGTTGAGAGTGTCTCTCAAATATCCATACGGTGTAGAGGTTTGGGGGAGTGGGGTATCCTAACACGAAATAGCTAATGTATGGGGTTGGTTTAATGTAGAAACTCAATAATAAAGAGACATATTTGGTTGGGTTCTATATTTATGATGGTCAATGTAAGATTTTGGGTAATTATCTATATTAGGGGGCACCACGCCAACTAACTTAATTTTTGCACTAACCGACGCTACTCTTCATCCTAACACCATTTCGCATCACAAAATCCTAGGGAAACTTGTATAAACTTCTCAAACAATTATTCAGAAGTCGTAAAATGCTAGTCACAGACACGCTGAAGGTCCGGCAGTGGCAGCCATACTGTGAGGTGTTTGATTCGGGAAGCAGGGTAGCCGGAAAACCCGATTTGCACAACAACGAACGTTTGCGGAAATTTGTCTTTCGTTGTTTTTGTCAAACGCTTTGCTGAACCGAATTAGAAAAGGGGGGGGGGGTGAATTTAGTTAAGGCTGCGTCTAGGGTATGAAACT
>JAHWFP010263360.1:5118-23245 GCA_023313725.1 Lithobius niger | reverse complement strand
GTTTATTAATTCGTGTTACTTTTAGAATTGCAGCTAAACTGTAAAACAGTGCAGTTGGCGGTCACAGCTGATAGTTTAACAACTGCACTGTTACACGCATTAGGGGCTGGCTGTTTGTTGGCTGATATGTTAACAATAGAAACAAATCCTTTAATCTTCAGTCTATGTCTCGCAGCTGATGTTTGCTAATTGGTATTGTTGCATAATAACAATGTTTAAAACAATGTAAAACAATCAATCTGGTGGTTTAGAGCTCCGTAACCCCTGAACCACTTGACCAATTAGAAAAGGCCTTATGAAAAGGGCACATCTACAGAGCAATACCTGTAAAATGAGCTAAGAACCAGCTTTATAGGACAAATGGTTTGACCTGTAGAGAGGACAGACGAAAGTATCCCCAGAACAACAACAACAACAACAAGAAGCTGAACAAGAAGTTGTCTATTTGGCCCTTGTCTGCATCTCGGGTTTGGCTGGACCGAATTTCACAATTTTTGGACTGCAGACAGGCCTTTACTAGTCAAGGCTAGATTCCAAATTTGGTTTAAATATGTTTACTTTTGACGGAGTTATAAGCTCTCAAAGTTGAGAGTTTAACAGAGAGGTCCTAGGTCGACCCTTACTAACACTGGCTATCGCCAGTGTTAATAATCCTAGCATTGCACTTTCCGTTTGCAACATTAAAAGTATTATGACGTCTTGACCGCATATTGTAAATACCCGGTTCTCACCAGTGTTCAGGCATCAGTTGCCATGCCTTCAACGGAAATAACTTTTAACTTTCGTCCCTTTTCAATAAAAACTCCACATTCTTGTCATTCCCCCATCCTGATATAAGCATTCATTCATTTATCCCAACGCCAAGGTTTCTTTGTCGTCCAAAATATCACGGTACACGAGCAACCTAGGTGACAACATACGTAGACAAAACCTCGACAAAACATCACCGCTATACCTGACTCCATCATAATTTCCCGATTCAGTCCAAGTCTTCGTCAAGCGGTATTCTGGTTAGGGTCACTCTCTGATGGTAACCCATATACAGTAGTTGCTTGAGCATATAGTCCGGGTCTACCCGGTGTCACAGCTGGGGTATCCACCTGTCCAATATGTAGGAAGTCGTGGGTTCGAATCCCAGTCGGAACAGTTTTCTTTCTTTTTAGATAAGTTTTTTTTTTCTCAAAAAAGTGTGTATAGCCACACAAGGCCGTCTTCAATGTTGACTATGTTTCGGTTAATGACCTTGTGATTTATTGGAAATTATTTTTTTAAATCTCAATCGGATTTACATACTGTGTTGACTAGGGCCGTTGTTACCACTTAAATGTCCTTTTAATATCATCACGGCTTTTTTCTTAATAATCTCGAGTTTTCCGGGGTTTCCACCAAAATACTGAAATCAGTATTCCTGAGTTTTCCAGGTTTTCCTGAGTAGATGAAGTCATTTTCCAGGCTATTTACCGTATTTTTAGGAAGGAAGTTTTGTCACACGTTTTACTAGCTTTATGTTAAAAAGGCTGAAGATTTTAGATGGGATATACATTATTTTAAATCTTATTTTTTTTCCCGAGTTTTCCAGGTTTCTTGTAAAATATCAGAGAATTTCCCTGAGTTTTCCCCGAGTTTCAAACGTAGTTTAAATTTCCTGAGTTTTTCAGGTTTTCCAGATGGTGGGCACCCTGTTTAATCTCGGCAAGTCCATCTTTAACAAATCGGGATTATTTAGGAAAAAAAAGCATCGAGCATTCTGATTTTAACGTTAGTAACTCCAAGATTAAAACTTGGATTCCTGACAGAAATAAAGCCAGGATTAGAACGATAATTTTTTTTTTATCTCGCTATGACTTTTTCACGTCGCCATTTAGTATTCGTCTAAAGAGAATCCAAGCGTATACCGTAAAAAGCATATGCTTTAAATATGTTTTTTTTTTTTTTTACTTTTAAAGAAAACGGAATATTTTCTGTTTTCTTTAAGGCTGCATACCCGCATTTTTGTTACGGCTTTTTAATTAGGTTTGCGCTAAATGACATAGCCTAACTTTATTACTCCGTGGGAACGGGGACTTGACGGGAGGGGGGGGCGGGCGGGGAGGGAGGTGAGGCGCAGAGTCTTTGACTTTAAGCCTCATAAAAATGCATCCTCGGGCTGTGAATAAATTTAAAATTATTGTCCTCGTAAAAGTGGGGAAGACGAATAAATCACCGGTCGCGACGCTCCGACTAAAAGTCCTGCTGCATGAGACAATAAAACAATACGTTTAATTTTATTAGTCCGTGTGTCTTTCCTCTTTCTGGAGTTATGTTTCAAGCTCTTTTAACCCCCTACCAAAGTCAAGGGTTTTTTGATTTATTTGCAGCTGAAAAAAAAATGAATGTTTAAATAATTGTGGAGGGGCACTATATTTCATCTCATTAACCTTTGAAGAAACGTGTTGTGGCGCTCGTGTAAAAGGAGTGATAATTTTTTTTTAAGGGAGGTGTCAGTGCTAGAGCGCCGGTTACCTAGAGCGCCGGAAGTCTCGAGATTTTTTTTTTATCCTTCCTCGTTGTCAGAGGTTTTCGCAACTCCCAGAATTTACAAATTTGAATTTTCCCACAACGCCTCAAGACAAATAATTTGAAAATGATGCATATATGTTTTCGCTTTAACACAAAAATCAGGTTTCGTTGAGACCTGGGATGTACTTTGGAAAACTGGAATTTACTTGATTAATACCATTACTGGAAAACACTAAAAAATATTGGGAAATTATTGTGATTTTTGTTACTGGAAATTCTCCTTGCGATTATAATTTGTGTTGCACTCAGCGTTTCAAGATGGATTTTTTAAAAATTCAATCGCGCAAAATATATTACAATATATTTTTTTAATTAATTTGTTATGAGCCTTAAGTCAGCCGAAGCAATTTAATGCTTGTATGGTTGAACCGGCTCAATTTTGAACATTACCATACTTTTAGAGTAGAAGAAATATCTGGTAAAATGGAGGTGCCTACCCGAGGATTCGGGGAATAACAATATATAATAAAGTTTACTGTCGACTCTGTCAAATGTCCTGCAGTAGACCTGGAGACCACACCTGGCTTCCATACTCCAGGGTTGGGCGAACGTCAACCTTGTATAAAGCCCAGACAAGGACGTCAGTGTCCCCCCGGGTAGAACAGGGAAGCGCGCGACAGTAGATCTACGATTTACATTAAGTGCAATAATTGCTTCAGTGGGAAGATGTTTTCAGGTCGTTCCTGAACCAAATGCCAACATCTTTGAATCAGTCGTTGGTAGGACACTGGAGCTTAATTTAAAGGTGTACTGGTTCGTTTTAACCAACTGTGAAGTGTACGCATTTGTTGCTGGACAAGTGGTCGCTGCCCATATTGCTCATGAGCCAAATTTTTTAAGTTATTCCTCAGCCATCATTTTTAAAATTATTAAAAAATTAAAACTGGAAAATAATTGAAAAAATAAAAGCCCGTGATGTACTAAAAATGCATTTTATTGATCGTTAATACTTCATGGCCCTACGGCCTTGCATTCGGGCTCCGCCAAGCAACGGAGTCAACGCCACGATGCTTCTCTGTGATGTTAAACTATGTAATTGATTGTGTCTCTATGGACTGACTGTGTTCCTATGGATTGTGTTTCTTTGTTGTGTGGGGTTAGTGTTAGTGTTCGTATAGGCCTAGTGTTGCGTTTCCCTATACTCCCAGTTGGGCTTCTGGGGCCGATGACCTTGTAGCCAGGGTTCCATTCAAATTACCAACCAAACTACGAGTAATTTTATGTGTATTTCATAATACGTTTCATTCAACATTGGTCCCAACCACGATAACAAAGACCGTCGCTATACATATAGACCGTTTCAAAATATGAGGTACGATGTAACTTCTTGGTTATCACGGCGACATTGCATTTTGTTGTTAAAATAAAAACTTATTTACCGTACGCATTTTTACCCTATGTTTTTGTTCTGCATCAGAACTTTATGCCATCGTGAACAGTCTCCCTATACAACATTAAGGTCTCAAATTTAGATAACATATTATAGACCTTATTAAAGGCGCCTTTTCACCTTTTCAAGTCCTAGATGCAGCGCCGTACAACCGTCGAGCAATATAAAGAAAATATTGGTAAATTAAAAAAAAGAACAACACTTCGCTGCAGCGCCTCGAATTTTCCTAACTAAAACGAGATCACGTGACCCACATCAGCATATTGGCGGATGAGGGAGAATCTGGAACGTGGATACTGTGTTTAGAATATATGCAATGCTATCATAATGGTGAACCGGCACCTTTAAGGTAAAAACTTGTGTATTACAATAGTAGGCTGGTTAAATTTCATAAACTACTGCTTGTTACATAACTCGCCCCATTTTTTTTACGTATTAAACTTCGAAGGATTTGACGCACTTCGAAAAAGAAAAGGGCTTCAAATATCTCTAAGACAATGAACGTGTTCCGCGGCCGCCTCAGCCTATCCGGATGCAATAGAGCAGTGACATTTCCGCCATATTGGCTCCAAGTATGGGTTTTGGAGGGCATAACTACAAGGTGCACTACATAAAAATGGAGTGAAAAACAACGGAAGAGCGGATTTCTTAGGCTTAAAATAACGTTGTTTTCTCCAACACAAAATTCGCGCGTTTTAGATCTAAGAAATCACTCTTCACAGCATCGGCTTCATTATGACGCACTTCTGTTTCTCTCCGCAGTGCCCCTTGCAGCTAACCCATTAAGGCTCCAGGATAGAGTTATATACAATAATACTACGTCGTGTCACTGCTCTATAATATCTGGTTTTAGACTGGACAGGATTCACCATAGTTTCCTCACATCAATTTAAGCCCATCAAGCTGAGGTCCAATACGATGCTTCACAACCGCTCAATCGAAGTCATTCAATTTGTCTCCTCCAAGATGGCGGCTTCTAAAAGACAAAGAAAGTCTCTCGGGGGTTAGGGGGGAAAGCAGGAACGACACAAAAGATTTTCTATCCAGCGTTTGGTGGTCGGTTTTTTTTATGCTGGGGGCTGTGACAACTTAATCCTCTGTTCGTCTTCCCCGAAGCAAGGACGCGCATTGGATTTACAGAAAGCTCTCGCACAGGGCTGCGGGTTTCGGCCTGTAGTATTTTTCTACTCATTTTCAGGCTAGCACGTCAATCGGTAGCTGGACATTGAAGACGAAAGCCTATTATCAAGGCCTTTTTTTTTTGTTTTTTTGTTTGACGTGTGTTTTGTGCTTTGGAGTGGTTTGGTTGAAGAAGTGAAGCGTTGAAACTAGTGTTGTTACGATGCTTCTTTTTTCAATGTCGATCCGATGTCGATTTTTTTTTACGTCGATGCATTTCGATTGAAAACACCGGTAACCGGTTGATACGGTGGTATTTTAAAGACATCTCCAAAACAATAACACAATCCAACGATTAAACTTTCGGAGAACTCCAATCTTCTTCTTCAGAATTACGCCAAAACCACGAAAAAGTTTGTTTACATCACAGCGTCTTTAGTCGAATCCAAATTTGAACGCTCGCGCTCGCGCACGTCAGCAGGACCACTGATCTGTCGCTGGAAGTGGATTTTTTCGTGGTTTTGGCGTTATTCTGAAGAAGGAGATTAGAGTTCACCGAAAATTTAATCGTTGGACTGTGTGGTGCTTCGTTGGTGGTATTGTGTTATTGTTTTGGAGATGCATTTCGATGTTCGATGCACTTCGATGTTTGTTAAATTATCAGAACCCACCTAAATTGCTAATCAAAAAATAACCTACATTTTTTTGTACGACAAACATAACTTCCTCCACAACAAATATTTTAAATAACTGAATGCATTTCAGTCCAAAAGCCTATGTTAACAAACAATTATTTATTTAATTTAGCAATCCCATTTTTATTTCCCTTAAACTTTTCTTCTTCAACAATTTAACCCACCTGCAAAAACTCCTCTACCCATTCTTAATCCTTATCAATAGTGTTAATCCAAGTTCTTCATGTTTTGGTCATCATAACCTTTGGTTGTTTTGAATAAATTTGCAAAATTATTGAAGTTTTTCACTGAGTTATATTGTGTATAGTCATTTTTCCGTATTTATTAGACCGTAGAGTAGGAATAAATGTTTTTTTATAAGTTTAGTTTTCGCTTTACGATTATGAAGTATTGAAGTCTTGAAGATTTTGAAATGGGAAGTGACTGATGACTACTGAAGAGTGCGTGGTCTGCGTGACTATTCACCCGAAGCACGCTTGGCACTGGCGGGACTCGAACTTTTGGAGATCCGAAGACTTAGGTTTGACCTCATTCTTACCTACAAAATTTTACGAGGATTCTTATCCGTGGATTTCCCCTTTTTTGATCTTAGTCCTATATGGCATCGACTCGAGGCCACTCATGGAAGCTGTCGGTTCAGGGTTCACGTCTGGACTACCGCCGAAATTTCTTTGCTGTTCGAGTGGTTCCGGTTTGGAACTCTTTGACCGAGGAAATAGTCTCAAAAGTACCGTGTCTGGTTTCCGGCGTACTCTAGACAGTTTGATTCTGACCCCCTTTCTGAAGCGAAATTCATAATTTTGTCTATCCCTCCAAGCTCCAAAACCCATCTCTGGATTGGTATCAGTGGCTCATCACCATTCCAAGTCCTGCCCACCTTCTGTGGGAAAATATTATTTTATTTATTATTTATTTAAGAGAAAGTGTCGGGGAGGGGTTGGGGGGGGGGGGAGATGTGCCCACTGCCATTTTCGAGGGGGGAGGGGCGCTTGCATGACCCAGCCAGCCTGACGGTCCACGCCGGTCAACTAATATTTCTACGATTAGCGTATTGGCTCACATATAAGCCACATTCGTAGATAAGCCGCACCCCGAGAGAAAAGCCGTATCAAAAAAAGTGCACACATGGCAAAAGTGTCCTACACAATTCATGTCCTGTAAAGATGTGAAAATGTTGGTTGTAACCAATCAACAGACAAGCACCTAATGTTTTGACTAAACATTAAAGTGTGCGCGGCCTATCTTGAGTTCGCTGCAGAACGAAGACAGATAATCGATTGTACGTTTTTGGTAGCAGAGTGCCTTGTTGATATCCAAGATGGTTACAAAAACAATGGCGGCCGTCGATTAAAGCCGCTCGCTCCAGGAAAACGTAGCCGCTCGTAAAATATTTCTAGGACTCAAGATACGCCGCGAACACAATAGTCTTGTTAAAATTAGCAGTGAGCAGCAATCTTTCTTATCCATTTGGCGGTCACGTTTGTTTAAATTTGTTAAATTGATTGTTTTTATTTTAGAAATCACTTCGGAACGGTTGTAGCTAGTGACTTGTGGTTTGCACCATTGGAAAGCTGGCGAAAAAACGCTTAAAAATACTGTTTTGAATGTCAAAATTGATCAATATTTAGCAAAATGATCGTCATGTCTACGTACAAGCCACAGGGAAAAAAATCGTTAAAAACATCGAATGCCAACTCAACATCGGACGAATGCTCGATGTTGGCAAAACATCGACATACGTCGCGATGCATTAATCGAAACTCGAACAACTCTAGTTGAAACCTATTTTTCGAAGATGTTCCGTGGGGAAAACATCAAAAGATGGCTGCAGTTGTTACGATAACGGTTAATTCCTTCGACGATCTAACATAGAAAACCAGTACAATGCGCATAAAATACATAATTTGCGACGTTTCTAAACAATCTTCGCTTCGTTATCAAGCAATAAAAGATACGTCTAAGAAGCCACAGTCAAGGAAAACACTTTAAAATCCATAAAATAGCAAAAAAAAACTCAAAGCACAAGAATAAAAATAATACATAAAATGGACCCAAGGCAGCTTAGAATACTAGCAGACAAAAGGTCAGGTTCCCCACGGGCAGTTTCTAAGCTGCCTTAGGTCCATTTTATTTGGTATTTTTGTTCTTGTGCTTTGAATTTTTACCTTTTTATGAATTTTAATGTGTTTACCTTGACTTTAACTTTAACTTTAACTTTATTTACATCTGTCAAATCGCCAAAAGGCATTACATGACTAAATAGAACACAAGAAACAAAAAGCAAACAAATACCGGCCTCCGTAATGTACAAAAATAAACATGGTCCAGTTTGCATTCAGTGCAATCCACAATCACTCTTGATGCTACTTATGCAGTTTAAATTCATATTCGTAGGAAATAAAAATAGAAGAATTGAAGTCTTTATAGCCCTGTAGCCGTGGATCACTGAAGGGTTTGCCTTACGAAGAACGTTTTAAAAGGCTTGACCTGAAAACCCTTGTTGGTAGGCGTTTAAGAGGTGACCTTACAATCAAGACTCGTCAAATTCTGTCTGGCGAAGTCTGTCTGGACACAGCATGAAGTTGACTAAACCACCCAGATCCGCACCACTGTTGGACAGTCTTGTTTCACTGTGAGAGCTATTAATTCCTGGAACGCACTCCCAGAAAGCGACGTGACAGCGCCTTTAACCAGCAGTTGGAAGAAGAGAGACAATACGAACTGACTCAGTGTTTGTTAAAGTGTTTTTTTGTGAACCAGTTACATAAGCTTGCTTATTTCCGGTATTACTTTGATTTAATCAGAGCAGCGGGGATTGCTTCGAAACGTCGCAAATTGTGTATTTTATGTCCACTGTGTACTAGCTTTATATTTGTGATTGTTACGTCTTGATGCTTTCACTATTTCATGCTCCTTGGGTCACCGTTCCTTCAACAAAAAAAACGAATCCAATCAAATCATTCCCTTGACTTTTCGAGATCTGTAGGGTTTAACCTTGTATATATATAAAACCCGTTCAAACACGATACCCAAGTTTGCTGGGTAAAAAACCAGTTTAAACGAGCCATTTAAATACGGTAAATACGGCCTTTTAAACGGAAAAATTTGCATGGAGAAACACCTGCGCGTTTATTTATTTATTTATTTATTTATTTATTTATTTATTTAGTGATTGCAGCTCCCAAAAGGGTAAAAAGTAATATCGATATGTCACGTGCATTTAGGCCGAAAAATGCAATTATGAAATATAAATAATTTTCTCATTAATGTAATTTGCCTAAAGACAGAGCCTCCGGAGACATTTTGTAACCTATTCTCAATGCGCACAGTGCAACTTTGCTAAAGATTTCAACTGCTAAAACCCTAAGAAAATATTGATCCCTAATTGTTTATTACCCAAGTTAGGAAACATAATTCCGTCCAACATGACATTCTAATGAGCTACCATATCTAACCAGTGCTACAAACGGTGCATTCAACACCATCCGTGCGTAGCACGGGCTTCAGCTAGCTATGAACTTGGCGGGGCGTCTCACTAGCGTGGTCCTTGATTATGTAAAACGTTGTTTACTTCTGTTGTTGGCGTGGCCCCTAATAAATTAAAATTAAAAATCTTTTCAGTGTTTCTGAAAATGTTTTACTTAATTTTATTGGAGCGTAGCTACGCTATGAAGACACTCCAATGTAATCTTAGACCACGCATCACGCGAAAACCACATGGACGATCCAAACCAAACTTTGCATGCAGTAGCACGGGAGGCTGGACAAGGTTTATCAAAAAAAAATCCGGAATCGGACATGTGGTTGAGGAACCATCAGGGTGACAAAATAGACCAATAGCAAGGGCGAAAATCAAAATCAAAAAAACAAATGAGATGCGAAGCCGTTTCTAATTGTTAAAAGCATCCGATTGTTAAAAGATGGATTGTTGATGTTAAACAGGCGGCGTTATGCCAAGGCTCTCAATTAAAATCAAATCAAATCAGCGGCCTTACATGTCTCTGTTAACTGTAAGCAACTATAGTGTCCGCGGCCTATCTTGAGTTCTCCGCAGAACGAACACAGATAATCGATTGTACGTTTTCAGTAGCAGAGTGCCTTGTTGATATCCAAGATGGTTACAAAAACAATAGCGGCCATCGATTAAAGCCACCCCCTCCAGGAAGACGTAGCCGCTCACAAAATACTTGCAGGACTCAAGATACACCGCGCGCACAATAAAAGCATATTACGTTGAAGGACATACTACAGATTACAGATTAAGAGTGCCTCACGTAATTCTTCACCGACATTTGCAATATCGCTAGAAATCGGGATCGGTGTGTAAAATCCAAAGATATTTTCACTTTTCGTCGACCGATTTTGACGTTTGAATAAAATCGCTTCGCTCCATTTTGTCGACAGTGGAACACGATGACGCCCAAGTTTCAGCACTGTGTTATTCATTCAGTCCTTCTTTTAAGTTTGCAACCAATCTGTTGTACGAGTCTTGAATTTTCAAGTATAGAGAAGGTCGTCTGCAAAAGTTTACTATTTAGTTTTTATTCTCATTTTGTTCTCACGTTTGTTCGCATGTTTCTTCGCATTTTTTGTTCGCATTTTGAAACTGGGCCTAACGTTGAGCCCGTATTCCACCTATTACTATAAGTTATCACACAAAAATAACCCAGAATTTACATGTACACGTAGTAATTTATTTGGGGTATTCATCGGGTTGCAACAACAGCACGTAATGTTCGCCGAAAAAAAAAATCAGGGACAACAAATACACTTTTTATCCCACGGAAAAAAGTCCCTGGTGCAGCCGCCGCTAGCTTTCTCGTCCAGCTCACGACAAACACTTTTACACTTGACATGGTCGCCGCACCAACCATAAAAATGCCCAGACGGTCTCCCGTCATCATGAGGGCAAACGCCGTAACCACCACAACTTACTGGCTCTGAAAATTTAAAGTAATGTTATGTTACATTTATTTAAAAACATAAATAAACAAATAAGTAAGTAAATGGTAATTGCCATAATTGTAATGCAATGTTCATATCAATTGCATTTACATTATTAGAAAACAAAAACGAACTCGTTTGATGCATAAAGCAAGGTTTAACTGAGCCGAAGCCAAAGCATGAAAGCAACACAAATAAACTTTCCTGTTAGGTTTCAGATACTACGGTATTGATGTACTGTTAGTCCACGCGACACCTTACTGCAGTATTCAAGTGTTTTTACCATTTTTACTGGTGCACCCGATACATCAGTTAATGATTGGTGCACTCTAATCGGCTAAACGACATCGCTGGAAGAAGTTTAAAAACTAATCGTTTTAGTGTGCTTAGCACAGGTAACTCAGGGTTCGTGTGACCTCTTGAAAACCGGGATATGTTCCGGAAAAGAATAATCAAATAACATGGCTGGAAAAGTGCTTGAATTAACGATAGAAACGATCGAATGTCGTATTTATTTCGTAAATGCAGGCTTTCAGAGCTGAGTTGAATTGTTTCAAAGTGGCCAGCAACAATCGACTGCATGCATAACCCTTTGTTGCGCGACGCCATAGACGTAAAAAAAAGGTAGACGGATTAAAAACAAAAACGTCAAGTGTGCCGTAAAAAAAAGGGGTTATATGATTGAAGTTACACTTTACTTGTTAAAAGGTACACGGCTAAAAATTGATGATTTTAATTGAAATAATCAAATGTACATGTTGAGAAAATTGCATCTGTTTAAGTGCTGTTGTTCTTTACCAATCATATATTTAAAACGTAAAGCACAACGGCACTTAAACAGATGCAATTTTCTCAACTGTACGTTTGATTATTTCAATTAAAAATCATCAATTTTTATCTAACTTTTAACAAGTAAAGTGTAACTTCAATCATATAACCCCTTTTTTTTACGACACACTTGACGTTTTTGTTTGTAATATATTAATGTGTATAGTTGTTGCTTACTGCAGTAAGGTTTTACGTGGACTAAACAGTACTGCAATACTGCAGTATCGGAAGCCTTACAAGATCGTTTATTTGGGGTCGTTTGGTGTTTTGACATCGGATCAGTTAAACCTTACCTTAAGCATCAAATGAGTTCGTTTTTTTTTTCTAATTCGTGCTACTTTGGCGCACCATGCAGTTCAGATTAGCTTGTTTTAATGTTTTGTATCCTTATCAATTACGGTTTGCACGTTTGGCGTTTGTTGATTGGCACTGTTGCATAAGAACAATGTTTAAAACAATATGAAACAATATTAATCGTTCGGAGCTGGGTTAGGCTAACAATTATTGAGTGCTTAGGATCAGTTACTCAGCCAAGAGGACGATGCTATCACACATACCTTTACTGTAAGGTTTTTACCTCGATCTCCCTCCCATATTAAAGCTGCTATTTAATCTTTTCCAGTCAAATTTAGGATAAAAGCTTTGTTGGAATTGGTGGACAAGTGTACCATCTTTTATTAATTTCCGATTTGTCAGATTGGAGATCTGGACTTCAGCTGAAATCGTGAGTTTCATTTTTGTCTTATACGGTGGTGGTGATGGCGATGGACTTTGGACACGTTTACACAATGGTCTCTACAGACTTAACCATTTGTCGTAGAAGGCTGTTTCTTAGCTCATATACAAATATTACAAACAAAAACGTCAAGTGTGCCGTAAAAAAGGGGGTTAATTGATTGAATTTTCACTTGTTAAAATGTACACGGATAAAAATCAATCATTTTTAATTGAAATAATCAAATGTACAATTGAGAAAATTGCATCTGTTTAAGTGCTGTTGTGATTTACGTTTTAAATATATGATTCGTAAACCACAACAGCACTTAAACAGATGCAATTTTCTCAATTATACATTTGGTTATTTCAATTAAAAATGATCAATTTTTATCCGTGTACATTTTAACAAGTGAAAATTCAATCATATAACCCTTTTTTTTACAGCACACTTGACCTTTTTGTTTGTAATCCGTATACCTTTTTTTACGGCTATGGCGTCGCGCAACAAAGGTTTATGCATGCAGTCGATTGTTGCTGGCCACTTTGAAACAACTCAAAACAGCTCTAGAAGCCTGCATCTGCAAAATAAATACTCAATTCTGTCGTTTTTAGCTCCTAATTACGAGGCAGGCCTCGAAATTTACAACACAGCTTAGTTTGGTTTAAAAATATATGCGTTTAGCTAAAAACACTGATTCGTTCATTTTACGTTCAATAACCAACTTTTTAGCAAAGACATAACACGTGCACGAAGAATGAATCTGGAGTTTGTTGAGTGGCATTGTTCTCTAAATATAATGGTTAACCAGGAGTGGTTAACGCTCGTTAAACCCTTTGAAACCCTTTGATGGTTAAAACAATGTAAAACAATCAAAATGATTGTTTAGGGTCCCGTAACTCCAGAATGGATCGACCAGTCGAAAAAGTGGTCCCTGTAAGGTTGAAGCCCAGGGAAATTTCTGGCTCAGATCATGTTTCAGATTTCAGGTAGGTGCAGTAGTTTTTTAGGAAACCGTGTCACACAAGAACAAGAACAAGAACAACCACAACAAGAAGTGAACGCTTTTCAAATTTACGTGTGGCTCCCTACGTTTACTCTTGCACGGAAATTGATAAAAGTTGGTGTAAAGTTGGGAAAAGTTGCTATCTACTATCTGGCCAAGTTTGGTCGAAATATGTTGAATAGAAACGGAGAAATTAATAGTTTTAGTTTTGCTGGAGAGAGGACTTCAATCATATATATACACGGCTGTGTACCCTTTATACAAATAGAAGTTTCAATTGGTCGTCCCGTTCTGGAGTTGCGTGGCCCTGAACGATCCGTTTTATTGTTTTACATTGTTTTAAACATTATTCTACGCAACAATGCCAATCCAAAAAACGCCAGACGCTAGGCGTAGGCTGAACATTAAACAAATGCTAATAATTCTGGTGAGCCGACAATTCACCCGCACTTTCAGGAAAAGTGAATAGAAAGCAGTATCTCAGGGCCGGATTATGGGGGGGGGGGGGAGTGCTTTGGGTTCTGAAGCCGAAAAAGGGTCTCAATGATGCCTCTTGTAAAGGGAAAAAGAAAATAAGGTAGACTACTATTTTAAATAAAAATACTTGAGAATTTTACTTTTCACTGAAAAGTCGTTAAAAATCGATGTATTACGTCCCTTTTTGCGGGACTGGGGGAGGGGGAAAGGGAGCACTGTAAATTTTAAGCACTATAGGCCTCTACGAGGCTTAATCCAGCCCTGTTCTTATTACGAATTGGTTTATATAATGGTTTCATGTCACCCAAAACCAAAACTGGTATAAAAAGCCGCCAATTTTCCAAAAAGGATCGGCCTAAGGTAGTGATGTCATCCAACCAGCGAAAGGCCGCCAAGGTTAATCCTATTAGCCAGTTAATCGCACAGAATAATACTTTGGACGTTAATGAAAGAACGAAGATTAACTACCCATCCAAATTCAATTATACGTTTAGCAGAGGGAAGGGAGAGAAGTAGAGGGGTGAGCATGAGGATAGAAAGGCAAGGGAGAGGATAGGAGAGAGCGGGACGGGAGGGAGAGGGACTGCAACGGGGAGGAAGAGGGCAGGAAGATTATGGGAACAAAGGAGGAGGGGAGAGGGGAGGTAGCGGATGGGAGGAAAAGGAGAGCATTCCAAGAAGAAAAATTGCGTGTCGCATTGAACGTTCAGGCCACACCTTCCGAAAAGTGGGAAACAACCACAGGCGAACCTGGGTACGACTGGTAACGATAAAATAATGATCTAAGTTGTTCAACATAATTTTCATAATTAGCATAAGATGCGAATGTTACTCACGTAAATTAGTCAGGCAAGTCAGCATAGCGAACACTATGAGAACTTTAGTGGCTACCATTATTTCCAAGGAAGGGGATCAGATTTGACGATATGCTTTGAATCTGAAAAAGAAAATGTATTACACACTATATGTGAGGAAGCTTAGAGGACACGGTTGGAGCTTCCCTGTAAGTCTAAATAATAAATATAATCAAAACAGATTCAGTCCATTTTATTTACACACCTTCCCCAGGGGCTCCTATATACACCATACACAGAGCCATTAACTCGGTTAGCTTCTCTAGTATATAGCTATATCTACACCAAAACAAAACTTATTTAGTATTACCGCCAAGGTTTTTAGCCGTTTGAAGTCGTGATATCAAACGCCAAGCCCTTTCACCAAATTAATCCTAAACTAGTAGTAGTTCGAAGGTTTAAATGAAATATAAAAAAATTGCCTACTGCGCAACTTTCAGTTATGTCGTTTAACGTTTAAATTCTTAATCGGTGGTATTAACTTGGTGAAAGAGCTTGTCATTTGAAATCACGACTCCAAACGACCTAAAACCTTTGCGGGAATCGTTAAAAACTTTTGTTTTGGGGTTATCTTTTTGGTCCAAACTGATAAAATCCATTTTTTTTTTTTATCCATTACAATATTGTAAGGTTGAAAATCCAGTTTAACGGTCCCTATTTTTTTTTGCTATAGTTCCATTTTGAGCACAGCAGTAAGGTAACACTTACAAAACGCACGCGAAATACGTAACATTCTTACGGACCATGCATGCTACTAAAAGATTTTATGCGTACATACCCACTCTGGACAAAGGCCCGACCATGCGTGCTCTTGTGTATCGGAAGCAAATGGTTAAGCGAGGTGTTTTACTCAACTTTTACTGAGAATAGATGTGCGATCTGATGTTGACTATCGCCTCCTAATTTTGGCAGTATCCAAACAGTCGTCAAGCGATCAATGGATGCGTTCGTTTAAGCCTTGTTCGCATTACGATCTCTCCGAACTTTGGCTGGTATACCACCTACTTGGGAGAGGAGAGCTGTAATGTGAAGCTGTAATGTTGTTAGTGGTCTTTTTCCTGTCCTAGATAGGTGAGCTGTGCCCTCAGGGCTAGGGGGGGGGGGGGGGGAGATTGAGGCTTAATGGCGCGTCGACAACTTGGTCATTAGCGCCAACCTCAGTCACAGTGCAGTCAGGGCTAGGGGAGAAGAGTGAAAAGCAAGTGTGAACGATCAGCCTCAACTATTGCCATCCAACATTTTAGATGAGACGTGAGTGAGAGACCCTGCATGTGTGTAGCAGACGGCGGAGGTGAGCGTAGAGGGAAAACGGTTTGAAATAAATGGGTTTATGAGAGAGGAAGTCGGTAATGTGAACGAACGCCTCAGTTTTCAAGTTAAGAGAGCGGCCACCCAGGTTAGGAGAGGAGAGACTGTAATGTGAACAAGGCTTTATTTACAGTACCTTCCTAAAGCCCCGAACAGAGCGAACGAACAGAACGCACCACTGTTACAGACAGTTTGGCTCCAAACTTGACATCGCGCGTGCGCAGTGATGTTGCGTCAGCCGTTCAGTATACCCTCCTAAACTACAATACGGCTCAACAAGCTCAGCCGAGTATTCGATACGTCATGCCTTCACCGCGACCTGACCTGGCTAATGGATTTGACCAGGATTGGCTAATAGATGCGACCAGGCGAGAGCAATGCCAAATTGCGAACCATCTCAGGGAGGTGGTTTGCTGGGGTGGAGTTTTGAGCATGCGCGACGTAGCAGTTTTGAATAAACAGATTCATCGCTGACGATGTTGACGTCAATCAACCGCACCAACACGGATATTAGCAGGGAATGAGCCAAACTGTCACCAACCTTGGTACGCTCTGTTTGGTCGTTTAGGAAGGTACCGAATGTCACTGGGTGTCTGTCTCTACCTCTGTCCCAGCCTTGTTGGCCGAAGCTTGAGGACGCCCACTTCGGCTTAGAAGCCGTCAATTGCTGGCCTCAATGTGCCTCAGGGCTTTAGCTAGAGCTAGCGCCGATTTGTTGGGCCAACTGTTGCAGTATTATCAGCTAGGATTATCGGGTGCCTCGCCCTCTAGCCAGGAGAGTCTTGGCGCTATGGGGTAGGGCGCGACGCTGTTGATTGACACTGGCTTTCAGGGTTTTCTCTCTCCTATTTTTTCTCCACCCGACTGTCTCCTTGGACGTGGTGCTCCCGCATTCCTGGGGTGTCTGGGAAACCCCATGCTCTTCCATGCTATCCAGATGGATGTGTGGGTCTGTTGTGGGTGGGCTCCTGGTCCTGGTGTTGTTGTTGTTGGGCATGAGATGGCTGATGAGATGGGTTGGGTTACCCAGTATCCTGAAGATATTTTCTGTGGTGCCTCTTTTAGTCAGGCGTCGCGGGAGCAGAGTCGGACTGGGTAGCAAGCCTGTGCCAGTTAAAGAAATGATGGGGGAGGGCGCCACGCATTTTACCAGGAATTCAGGTCTGACGCCCCATGGGCTGCCTTCTGTTTTACCCCTTCCCGAAAGAAAAATTAAATCTTTTCTCGCTGTTGAGCTTCCCTTCACGCACAAATCCCCTTCTTTCCCTTACTTGCGTTTTCAACACTGGGGAGGGGGGGGGGGGCGCGAGACCTACCCCCTCCCGCCAAAAAAAAAGACCCATGACGTCCAAAAAAGATTTATATTTATCTGGGTAGGACGGACGTTAACGTTATCGTTGAATCTCGGCGGGTGAAACCCTAGCGTGTATCTTAATAAAACCCTTAACTCGGACGACCACTGCTATCGAAAAATTTTAGGTTTACGAGATTACTGATACAATCGGTAACACTCAGGGAAAATAAACAAACGAGAAATAATCAGTTATTCACCTAAAGGACCCCGCGCACACGGCAACCAAGCCGCGCGGCCAGGTCGCTGCGGCCAACGAGAATGCTTAGCGCCGGTGCACACGTGCAGTCGCCGCATTTGCGGTCGCCGCTGCGGTACCGCATTTGCGGTTTGGTTTACGTGCCATCTGTTGGATACTGCACACGTATACCAGCGTCGACGTTGCGTTACCGCCCGCCGCTCGTGCGGTCGTTTTGCACCGCAATTTCCCCCGTCAACGCAGCGGTACCGCAGCGTTAAAAAAACGCTATTGCGTCTCTGAGTACCTTGGGTGACTTGAGCTGCGGTGCACACGTCCGCCGTTTACCGCAAAAGCGTTACCGAAAATGGCTCCCTATTTCGAAGAAAGAGACGTGGAATTGTTTAGTGGGGGGGGGGAGGGGGGGAGTAAAGAACTATCCTGAAATGTGAAATGTTGCTGCAGAAATGATTGAAGACTCATTGGGAAGTAATTAAAGAACTTATCCGAATTTTTTAGTTAATCTGCAAAGGATGTGTAACATTTACCCCTGGTACGTGTGGGAAAATTTCCTCTCGAATGGTGTATTTTGGCCTTTTTTGTGAACGTTTGGCACTCCGTGGGGAGCATGACCGGTCGTATTGCCGAATCGCCAGTCGCTTGCCACCCTCCCCCGCACTGGTTTGGTTGATGCGTCTGGTTC
>JAHWFP010263359.1:51703-66056 GCA_023313725.1 Lithobius niger | reverse complement strand
GTGGAGCCTGCCGCTTGTGCTGCGCAGCCTCATGGGCCGGCCGCCGTATAAACCAGAGAATTCGTCATCTTTGCTCTGTCTGCCGCAGCAGGCTGTGTTTTTGGTGGTCCTGGCCTCTGCAGCGCGTCAGGGTGAATTGGCAGCCTTTCGTGTGACGGTGGACATGTTCGCTTTGCGAGCAAAGATGACGAGCTCGCTGGTGCAGCGGCGGCCCCACAAGGCTGCGGAGCACAAGCGGCAGGCTCCACTTAGGGACGAGGGTTACCAGCTTCGGGCGTGCAATCTCAAACGCCGTCATCAACGCAGTGACCAGAGCACCGGCAACCACTTCCCCAACTCTGACGCAGGACAATACCGAATAGATGGCCAAGCGGCAGCCCTTGATGGCTTGGGGAAAGCCCTGTCACAAACAGGCCCTTAAAGGATCTTGTAAGGTCGGGTACCAGGGGTCCACAAGGGCCACAGTCATTCATGCCGCACCACGTGATCCACATCTGCCACTGTACGTTGTAGGTTCGTCTCGGAGACCCCCTAAGGCCGCGCCGTCACCCCTGCATGGAAACGGAGATGCCGAAAATGGTCTATCAAAGTAACCACCCGTAAAGATGTAGGACGGCAGGGCTTGGGTGGGACGGCTGCTCCCGGTGTTGCGTGAGAAGCATTTGGTGATGGACAGTCGCTGCGGCAGCGCCATCACCATCACTTTCACCTTGGTGAACCACGGCACTACAAGAATGAACCGACCCCGTGACAACCGTAGATTGGTCACAGACTGCTGGGGCAGCCGGAACGGTGGAAAATAATATGCGTGCAGGCAGTCCCTTCCAACTCAGGGCGAGCGCATTTGGTGCCCAGGCACGCTCGTACGGGAATGGCGACACGAAGCATGACCATTGGAGGGGGGGGGGGATGGCTCGCGTTGCGAACAGGTCGAGGGATGGCTCCCC
This sequence comes from Lithobius niger, assembly GCA_023313725.1. NCBI lineage: Eukaryota > Metazoa > Arthropoda > Chilopoda > Lithobiomorpha > Lithobiidae > Lithobius > Lithobius niger. Next base: position 65,109 of record JAHWFP010263359.1, on the reverse strand, counting down.
CATCCCTGAAATAACGCCTGGGGCCCAGCCTCCATACCGCGGTTGGTATGTGGGTACCCCAGGACAGTGAGTCCGCCCAAACGTTCAGGGGGAGTGGGCCCCCGTCCCCCTCCTGAAACACGCAACCACTGTGGCAATGTCGTGCGTTGTAGATCAGATCGTTTCTCCGGAACCGAAGTGGTGGCAGGTCTAAGAAAACCAACAAAAAGTGTGTGGTTGTGCACCATTAAATTACAGTACGACGGCATGGCTATCGCCACTTCACTTTCAGAATCGACCGCACTGTACTCCGAAAAGCACAGTACATTTACCTCAAATTTCACTGCAAGGAAATCAGCGTCTGCACTCTGTGCAGGTTTGGGCCTGTCAACACGTCTGGTTCGCAATAAAAAAACCACCTTGGCAGCTTGCCATCAGGTCGAACATTACTTGAACCGGCCTGGGAAAAGCTGCCCCGAAAACGTTCATTGCCGTGTTCAGCCGGTACATGTACGCAGCAGTGCTTGAGCCATGTTCATGACTGTCATAACCAGGAAGTAGAACATAGTGGTGTGCTGCCCCAAAGTTGGGCCGGTAGCGCGAGCTGCTAACCAGCCGGCCTGTGCGGGTGGTGCGCTAGTCAGTTCGATTCGCCTGGCAGTGGCGTGTAAGAGCGTGTCAACAGCGTCGATCAGCACTTTGCCGCAGTGGAGTGACCTTTACCACGTACACTACTGAATTTAAAAAAAATGGTAGTAGGCAGTTCTAACGTGCTTGGCACCCTCAAGTATGAAAATCCACCTTCGCAACCCTAGAAGTCATTCTAGCCGGCACTTTAGCATCATGGAAATGTGGACACAGCATTCATCTATTGCACACATTACCAATGCCAACCTACACATCATAGCCCATACTTTCCAGAACACTCCCATTCTAGCCGCCACTTTAGCATCATGGAAATGTGGACACAGCATTCATCTATTGCACACATTACCAATGCCAACCTACACATCAAAGCCCATACTTTTCAGAACACTCCCAGCCTATTGTTTCCCACCAATAAGTTAATAACCTTCTACGATTGTGAGCGTCTAAAACGAAAAAATAGCATCGCAAATTGCATCGACAGCGATTCCCCTACTGTTGTTGCAATACTTCACCCAAAAACCGCCCAAACTTCGCGGCAAACCCTGACAACAACCAACATTTTTCATTATTATTTTTTTTTCGGTTTCACTTAGCAAGCTAAGAGATTCGAACCAGGGGGCCTCCTGCCCCACAGGCGTTGACACTACCCACTGCGCTGTAGGCAGCGACATCCATTTCAATTGTGTTAGAAATGAAACAGGCACCCTGCAGCCGTAATTTCGACAAGGTGAATGCCGTCAACGTTGGTACTTCGATAAAATGGTGATCAGGATCATCCACTACATTAGTCGAGGCTTAGGGCTTTAGGTAAAAATTGAGGCTTTAGGGAATCCTGCACAACACACCCACGTCCAATCAACATACCTCATAGCATATAGGCCTATGGGGAAACGATACTCCCAGGCTATTCGACTGTCCATAGAGACTCTCGGCTTTCCGTTGGCGACTCATGGTGACCTGCAGACTGCTAAAAAATCGGCGACAAGCCGGGGGGGGGGGGGGGGGGGGATAAGCGAGAGCTCTGCGACGTGTAGTCGGTTGACACGCTGCCTACCCTTGTCGGTGACGGGGATGCGATAGCTGGCAACGGATTGTCGCTGCCTCGACCAACCATACAAATGTCCCCACTGCTCTATGCTCTGCTACAACAGTTAAACAGGGTAACGCATTTCACTGCCAAATCTACCACAAACTAAAAATAAGCGTTGCAAACAACTAAATCATAAACTTCAAAAACCTGACGAAGAAGACCGTATAACCGTGCCTGACTGCACTGCCTTCGGCTCCTTTGAAAACCTCCGATCTAAACCACATATTGTCCCCACTGGGCCTGACAACTAAACGTGGCCCCACAAATCGTTATCGGTTCATCCTGCGGCGTTGAGAGGACCCTGTCGACTCCTTTACCAATCCTAGCAAAACGGTGACTCATGGCGACTGTGCAGCGACACGTGGCGACTGAGTGGCGACACTTTGCGGCTCTTGCACTCTACTTTGTTTACCGAGTCTGAGCGACTCTGAGTCGCTGATGGTGCTACGCATGTCGCCAGCGGCGACAGCGTGGGTCCGGTTAAAAAACCGCCCCAATTTTGCACTCATCCGCTCAACCAGCATTGCAAACATGTCGGCACTGGCACTTGCAACTTTTTTTTATTTTTATTTATTTATTTTTTTTGCTGGGATAGTCGGAACACGGACAGCGCCCGTTTCTGACTTTTTGTCTTTCGACCGCACCGCTATTTTCCCCACCGGGATCGCTGATGGTGCTACACGTGTCGCCAGCGGCGACAGCGCTGGTCCGGTTAGAAAATGGCCCCAATTTTGCACTCATCAGCTCAACCGGCATTGCAAACTTGTCCGCACTGGCACTTGCAACTTTTTCGCTGGGATAGTCGGAACACGGACAGCGCCCGTTTCCGACATTTCGTCTCTCGAATTAGGACTCGCACCGATATTTTCCCCACCGGGAGCGGTCGCCCTATTTTTTTTTTTTTTTTGTGTTCAACAACACCGCCATTAAATTTACTTACCGACGTGGGCTAGGTACTTGTCACGCTGTTCCCCCTCTAATTCTACTTTCGGTGGTCGTTGGAAACGTTCCCGGCGACACAGACTTTGGTTGGAATGGTGACTCTGAACGCGCGCGTCCTGGCACGCCTAAATCTTTAGTTACATCCGCTGGAGCCTGTGAAATAAACAACTGCAGCGACATCACCACCTCTCAGTGGCGGCATGGCGTAATAAATTATTCGCAGCTGAATACTACCAGACTTGGGTTACGCGGCCTAAAAATGGGTCAGAAAGGACAAATTCCACTCGAAGTGAAGTTTCGTGGTCGATCCATCGAATAAATCCGGATTTCAAAACTTGAAATCACAAAATTCCCAAAACGGCGACGTGAGGAAGCAGACCCAGTTCACCATGATGAATGGGCGCAACGATACGTTTGCTTCAGTAATGGAAACACGGTTCATGGGATTTTGTCGAAATTTGCAAGAAACCTCCTAAAAATTCCAGCATACGCCTAGCACTACGCAATTGCATACAGCAAACGCAAAAAGGAGCTTCGATCGTCGATCAACCAGGAACAAGTAATGTTTAGCAATGGGGATTCCCTGGGACTACTTTCTCACGGCATAACAACACCATCGTGCCGCACAGGCCCATAGGCGCGTCGGCCGCCTTGCGGTCGAACATGTATGCGGCTGCCAAGAACAAAACCTGTAACCTGGTGAATGTAGTAAAAAATTGATCTTCTTGCTTGACACCAACTCGCCCTGATGTCTGTAGAATGCCCCGAATCCAGCGTCACATCCGGTCCAACACAAAGGGAGTTAGCTGACGACGTGAAATAGCATAGTGCACCCGTCAAGGTCAAAAACTTTTACCGATGATCCATCGTTGAAATCTTCAAGGGCGGCACATGCTGGGTTCTATGTGTCGATTTTTCTTCTCAATAATCAGATAACTCTTCTTATTCCCCTCCTGACAACTTAGCAGTTGAATAGTCTATAAACATTATGTTGACCTTACAAAACACGCAGCGTGAAACTCGCACGTGCTCGAAAAAGTGATGGGGATGAGCAGGCGGGAGGCACTGACGTCAGTAGTGACGTGCAGTGCACCCTAGCGGAGGGGGAGAAAAGTTTATAGAGAGAACGTAAAATGGGGATTTTAGCGCAATTACTGAAGGTAAGTATTTGCAGGAAGTAAGAAACACACGATTTTTAATACTTTTTTGGAATCTGCAGACTTACCTTAACCACAACTGAGAACTTTTTAACACAGTCAGTACTGACAGAAGCTGCAAAAAACTGTTATCGTGGAAATTTTTCTGAACGAAACCATTGGTGTGACAGTGCTTCCTTCGCAATTGCAATGTTGCAATCCAATCTGCGATTCTAGTATTCAAATGTATCACCAGTGGTGGAGCTAATATAATTTCACGGCTCACACTAAATCAACTCGGCTCAAGCTAAATCAACTCGAAACCTTTTGAGCTGCACTTACTTCAAATTATACCATACCTCAGCAACTAATCCAAGATCACCCTTTGAAGCAACTTCAATTTTAAGCTTAGCCAAAGTGCGTCCTGTGCACTGAGCGACTGCTTTCATGAGCACTGTATCTCCGACACCCAACTCAATTCCCTCATATGCTGGAGCCAATTTATTCAGACAAAGGTAGACACACGGAACCAGATCTTCCGGGGTGAGCACCAAAACCGAACGAAGAAGATTAGATAAGATTTCTATCCTCTTCAACCTAAAGGGTGTGAAAGAAAAAGGAGTTACACTCCACTAGGAGTCAAAATTTTCTACTAATTTTTGGAATAGATTTATTTATAGGCCCCCATTTACCTTGCAGAAGTATTTTCAATTGCTTCTAATGTTCTTGCTAGGGCAATGTAAGGAACTCTGGGACAAAAAAAAGAAGAAAAAATACACCAACTCCACTTCACAGATGATCAACACTAAAGAAGAGTTAGTTTAAAAAGACCACAGATACTCAAAACTAGGATTGACCGAATCCGAATTGGGTTTAAAGCTTGATCTTTGGGATTCGGCAAAATTTTTACCATCTTGCTGATTTTTCAATGAATTCACTAATTTTTGGATGATTTGGACATTCTGACAAGCTTTTCTTCACCAGTTTTCCTGTGGCACTAATCAAATTAATAACATAACCATTCAAAAGTTACACGGGATAAACCAGTGAACAAGTCGCAAAAATATTTACACATGGAACGTATTAAATCTGGTCTCAAACAATCTAGTAAGCCTGTAACGATGCTCCTCCACTAGGGCGGCGCTACCGTACAGTTGAAGCGTTCGCGCCTCTCATTGAGGTACTTGGTAGCTGGCTGGCAAAGTGAGAGGATGTAGCTTTGAACAAGTACAAGAATAAATCATGTTTCGATCATGTTTGATTGTGGAGTGATTCAATGTAACGTCATGAGCTGGAGTGAAGAAGGAACGTAATAAGCCCTACACAATTCATGTTTTTTAATTAGGCTTGCATTCTTCTTACACTGTTGTTATTGTTTACTGTAATTCATGGATCAGTTCAAAGATTGTCCTTGAGAGGGGAAAGAAGATGGCCTCTTCAAGCCACAGCCGACATGCAACGCTTCGTTTTTCGAAAAAGTTTCCTAACTGATTCACTTGCAAATGCTCCCAAGATTGAGTTCGTAACCGCCAAAGAGAATTGCCGCCAATATCCTTGACGACCGTTGCTAAGCGCTGCCAAGCGTCTGCCCAGAGAGGAACCAGCTTGACAACAGGTTAATTTTGAAAATACAACGCCAAATAAACAATTTGCTCTCATTACAGGTTCAAAATGCAATGCTTACCAATATTTTGAAAGCCGACAGACTTATTTCACTCTGGCTATGAATTTACAGGAACCAGCACATAAAAATATCCAGAAAATCACTACAGCTGAACTGACAGCAAGCCTCTCCAAGAAATGGCACAAACTGCTGACTCCTACATCAACAACGAATGAGCAGCACGAGTTTGCAGCACGAGATGGCAGCACCATCCAAACGGCCAACGGCGGCGAAATTCAAACATAAACTCTAGCATGTAGTTGTATTTCTGTGCGTGCTCGTACACTTTTTGCCTGATCAAGGTAGTGGATGTTCTCTGTAAGCATATTATACTACCGAAAATTCGCTAAACCAATCATTGTTTTTGGTTGTTTCTTTTCTGGCATAGCGTTAATCCTCTTTTCACGAATGCTTACCAACAAATCTACTACTGCAGAGGCTGTAGAAGTAACATAAATCTTGCAAAAACACAGAAAAGGCAGCTTCGGTTACGTAAAAATGCTCGCAAATTTCCGACAACAACTTGCAAACTACTAGATTTTCCAAAGTTCCATGCTAAATTTTGCCTCTCAATGTTACTACAGTTCTCGTTAGATATCATGGAATAATCGTTCATTCAAATTTAGGTTCCAAATTGCTTTGAATGTTTCTCAACACATACTTACAGCACCTGCGGTATGTTGTCTAGGCCGCAATAGCGCATACAACTTACGTACTCGTCTTGAAACGGACGCAAAAAATTTCTTCCAGATTTCAGTCCTTGTTCGTACGCCAAAATTGTGATGTTCCCCTTAGTGCCCGGATCAGGTTCATCACGAATTGATGGTTGATCTCGGATGGTTGAGACTCGGATGGTTGATTATTAATGCGATTTACTCATACTGTGATTAGAATACAACCTCCAGACGAACGTCTGGCGAAGCCAGGTTTCTCCACCTCCTTCTCTGCAAGAAAAGCCCGAGGGCAAATGCTTAGATACAGTAGCTGGCTGTGGGCAAGTCAAGGAGGGCCAGGTAACTGTCATGGCAATGGCCTGGGGAAGGCAACCATTACAACTAGCATTCGCAGTCCATCGTTTCAAGTTTGGGAAGTGGCCTCTCTCAACTTCAGAATAGTCCGTCCTGATAATTCATCATTGTCAACTACCGCCATGAAAAGATCAAGGAGAAGGATGGAATGATAAACAACGCCAATATGAGTGGGCTTGCTTGTGTTCAAATTTCGTCTAACCACAATGTCTGTTAATAATGCCGTTTGTGAATCCAGTACATCACGAAGAAGTTTTGGTACCATACTAATTGTGATGTATGAGCGTGTCAGTCATACTCTTGTGGGTTCACTAAGCCATAGTAAGGACTAAGAACACAGTGTTGTAGGCTAACACTTGAAGGACTACCATTGTGGTGCCTCTATGACGACACCACAATACAACCAACTAATAAAAAAAAGAAAAAAATTCTTAAGTCTAGCTGAAAAATAAATATGTATTATTCCAAAGACATGAATTTTTATTAGTAACTGCCTACTTTAAGTTGTATTTATAATGAAGCAATTGTGTCGCTTTCAAAGAAAGAACTAAACATTTTGTGAGAGCTTGTAACCCCCCTTAACTCAACAAAATATCTGAAATTTTTTTAATGATGCTTGAAAACTAGCACCATGAAATCTGTGGTGTCGTCATAGAGGCACCACAATGGTAGTCCTTCAAGTGTTAGCCTACAACACTGTGTTCCTAGTCCTTACTATGCCTTAGTGAACCCACATGAGTACGACTGACACCCTCATACATCACAGATGGCGACGAGGTGGTAGTAAGGTTTAAATTAATGATTAGCTTGATAGGCTGCTTGATAGAGTGCTTGATAGAGTGCTTGATAGAGTGCTTGATAGGGTGCTTGATAGAGTGCTCCTAATCTGTAGTAAGTAGTAATTTTTTTCATTTTGGCAAATGAAATTAGTACTCTGTGGAACTATCAGAGCTTAATTTTTTTTCAAAAGTTGACTGGGTTTAGGAACTTTCATGGTACGGAATGATAATAGTTAAATTTGGTACCTATCAACTAGAACCGAAATGGGCAATTGGATTTATTACGGTTAATTTTACCATGGCAGTGTTCTAGAGCAACGCACTGGCGTGTCCGCACAGGGAGTACTATAATCCTGAAGGTTCGAAAAATGCGCTGCTAAATTAACCCTGCTAAATTCGATTGTGCCTTTGCCCATATTCAGGCTGGTGTGTGCCGGTGTTTAATTTTAACCACTGTAGCGTTTATGCTTATAAACGATGAAACTTGGTCTGTGCCGAACGCATAGGCCTGCTGTGTTGTTTTGTTTTAGCGTTTAGTGAAACGTCAAACAATTAAAAGCCTAGTCAATTGTTTAAGTTGTAGGCGCTTGAATTTAAAACTAGGTAGGCTACGGTAGTTTAGTGGCTTAGTTGTTACGCAAAAAATCCGTTTAGTCTCGAGCTGCTTCCAGTTTATTAAATTAAATGCAATTGTATTTAAATTATTTAGTAATTTAATTTGTTAAGTGTAGGCTTATGCCTGAGACAGGTGAAGTGATTAAAACTCCTGTAGTTGCTGTGTTGAATACAGAATCGGGTGCCAGCACCAGTGTTAGTTTAAATTTAAATTCAACTTAAGTAGTTCAAGTGAAGACCTTACAATGGCTTCGAAAACTGCCGATTTGTACGCGGAGTTCGACGCAGAAAACGATACCTGGGAAAAATACACTAATAGTATTGGCTACTATTTTAGAGCTAAGAAAATCCCAGCGACCGAACAGATTGATTTTTTTAATGGCTTCGGTTGGTCATAAAATGTTTGACAGAATCCTGAATATTGTTTCACCTGCCTTACCAAATCCAATGACGTACAACGTCTTGGTGAAAACTATTCTCGACGATGTCGAACCGCTACCTTCTGTAGTTTCCGAACGTGTAAAATTTTTCCGTAGATCACAGAAGTCGGATGAAAGAATAAGCGAGTATATTGCTTCGTTAAAATTACTCACTAAATTTTGTGATTTCGATAAGATCACCGAGATTAACAACGAGATGATTAGGGATCGTTTGATAGGCGGTGTTAAATCCGAAACGTTACAACGCGAACGTCTGAAGCAGACTCTGGATTTGAAGGCTACGACATCATTAGCTTTATCTTTAGAATCTTCCGAAATAGATCAAGAAGTAATTCGTTCCCATTCAAAGAAAGAACTAAACATTTGTGAAAGCTTGTAGCCCCCCTTAACTCAACAAAATATCTGAATTTTTTTTAATGATGCTTGAAAACTGGTACCATGAAATCTATCTGACTTATTATTTCCAACTGGCTTGTAATTAATACTTTTTTGAATAAACTTCAGTAGTGTTTCCTTCTTTTTTGGCTTTTGGTTATAACAACAACTGCTGTTTAAAACGGAGTTGATTAGTTGCAAACATGTGGCTGCTGAGTTCATCTGTTAGTTTGTTACAGATGGTTATCTCATGCCGGAGGCTGTTTCAGCTCTCAAAGCAGTTGTCCAGTCGTGAAGGAAATATTCACATGAAAGAAAAAAGAAACATGTTTTAAAACTGAGGAATCAATTTTCCTCACGAATAACTGAAAACACAACATGTTGCCAACCATAGGCATAATTAAAATTTACAAGGTCAATTCCTCGCACGATTAACATTTCCAAATACATGTTGCGAGCATCGCACAAGTTAAAATACAACCCCCAGTTGGGTTAAAATACAACCCCCAGTTGGGCTGACGTAGAACAGGTTACGAACACTTATATTAGCCTACGTTATCTATTAAATGTTGAGCTTGTCCGGAGCTCGTTTGGTTCGCTTCGGACGACCTGATACTAATGGAGGCTGCACTGCATCATCTGCACGTGGTGGAGATGGTGCAACCTTACGCTTCTCAGTTGGCTTTTCACCGTAGCGGGCTCCGATGGTTTAGCTGGAGACTGCCTTTTACGTAAAGGAGGTTCCAGGCCACCTGTCGCTCCAATATCTCGCTGGGAGGGGCTGCAGTTTTGCGACATGGCTAGTTCACTGGGGCATAGTAAGGACTAGGAACACAGTGTTGTAGGCTAACACTTGAAGGACTACCATTGTGGTGCCTCTATGACGACACAACACTAATGGAGTCTTCTGAAATTTCTGCGAGAGTGGAGTGACCATCGGCAACAAAACGGAACTGTCACGTTGGTTCGGCATCGTGGGAAATAAAAGCCGTCTTTGTAAACATCGTGTTCAACCACCTGTGGACTGAAGGCCCACGTTTGAGACCCTGAACTTTGTCTGTCACTGAGTAGGAAATTTTTAAGTCTTCGTTCGGTCTGTGAGTAACCTAAAACTACACGCAATGCTCCCTTTAACTGTGTTTCATTTGCAAATTTATTATGCGCCAAATAATGCCAGTAAAACCGAAAATACGAGTTAGCCTACCGAAGAACTTATTAATGTGTTACTTCTATGTGTAATTATTTTTCGCTATTCCCGTACCATAGTCAAAGGAAGAGTATAACTAAAATAGTCTCCTCAAATTAATATAATCCAGGAAAAGGGAGCTGAGCTCCTTGATGGACTTGTATAAAAAAAAAAATAGATTGCGCTGCCCAAAGATTCGTAATTGAAAAAAATATGCTGGGAGGAGATATAATTGAAGCAGAGGTAGTTTTATATTTTGAGAAATATGATAATATCAAATAATTTATTAGAAGGAATTTTGAGATACTTGAGAAAGTATATTAGCCTAATTAATTCAGTTAATTGATTAGCCAACGGAAGGAATTAAATTTCATAGCCCTATGAATGAATTATTTGCCAAAAGAATTTGACTTTTCGAAATCAATTTAAGCTGTCATAGCTTCTGGTGTAGTCCAATATGGGCAACTGTAACTTTTACTAACCCGCCAGGAATTTGTGAAATAAATGTTTATATTATCATTACCATATTTTGCATGAGGAACTGGATTCTCGGTCTCGACCAAATAAGATTGAACCCGGGGGTAATTTTTTGCGATAACATCAAAATTAAGCTTAGAAGAAGTGAAATTTAGGTGTTACATCTGTTTTACTATAAAGAAGCTTTTGCCGATGCTTTCTACCAATAGGCAATAAACCTTTGGACTCTAATGGCTGTTGTGCCACTGCTGTTGCTTCTTCAATGGAAGACGTCGTCTGTTACCTTCTGCCTGGCGCTGTGGAAATGTTACCTACCCAATTCAAGTTCAAGTGACACAACCACCGTTAAGTGTTTTAAAAATTCATTTCTCTCACTAGATGGGTAAGGCCACTTAAAAAAAGCAAGTTGGTTCTTGGCTTTTTTTCTTAAGAAATCTTAAGTTGACCTTATTACTATTGATTTTCATAGTAATCTTGGGAGGAGATATAATTGAAGCAGAGGTAGTTTTATATTTTGAGATAATATAACTTCGAACCAGCGCCAAGAATCAAATGTTTCGTTCGTATCCTATCCTCGCCCGCAAGCAGCGCTTTCGTTGCTTGGACATTTCCAAAAACCAATTCCTGTAAGCCTTTTCTCTTCGTTCGATGTAGATTTCTTCCACAAAATTGAACTTCGCAAAAAAAAATGGTCCTCCTAATCGTAAGTCCTCGATGCTTGGTTACGACTGCGCACGCCAGCGGCAAGAAAAAAAAAGGTAGGAAGTGGGCAGGGAGAGAGAGGAGAGTGGAGTGGCTGTAAGTGACGTGAATTTTGCACATTTGACTGCATTAATCAGCCTTTTAGCGTAGTGAAAAGTGCAGATTGGTGGAGGGAAGATCATAATTTGTAACACAGTGAGGAGGATTCTGCGAAATAAATCCAGGTTTTCCAAACCAAAAGGAACTGCCCACGCTTCTCGTTTTTCCCACGCACCATCTTTCAGTGGAATGCTCTTTCACCTCATATTGGGTATTCTTTGTCCTGCGAGTCCTTTCAAAAGAGGCTTACGGATTCCAGAATCGCCGTTTCATACAGTGACCAAGGCTGATTTTTTTGTGTTGTGCAATTTTTGTGCTTGTTGGTTGATCTGCCTGTAAAAGCTGCTCTAATGCTCCGGCGTGGTAGCAAATAAATAAGTGGAGAAGAGGACGAGTAAATACAGTGCGCTATGGCTGTAACCAACCGCTAGATTTAAAGAACACCTGAGATGACTTAACGAAGTTGTATAGCGCTGTAGTAAATATCATGAAGAAGCTATCTCCAGCAAAGGACTATAAAAAATCAGCAAGATATTGAATATCGCCCTTGTCAAGATATTGAAGTGTGAAATATCTTTGAACTTGACATTGTGCGTTTTGTGTGGCTGTAAAATTAGCAAAATTACCTTTTTGTCACGCACGCTTTACTAATTTATTTTCACACAAAATTACATCCAAAATTTTGTTAAAAATATTACGGCAAGTAGGTGTCTTTAGTAACACATTTGAAAAGATTGTTTGGTCAGCCTGCCATTTTTCAACTACAGAGCTTGATAACAGTTTGAAGGAAATAATAAAGCTGATCAGTACATCAGCACTGGAGTAGCCAAAATTTGTATACAAGAAATTCACTGCATTACTGTACTTACTTTTCTCCCTGCTTCCAGCATGCATCTTCTATTGGATGATATTTAAGACGCGCAGCGTTGTAAGTTAGAGGCGTCGGCTTCTCTCCTGACGAAGTGGGAGAGCTCTCGTTTTTACTGAAAAAAAGTAAAATAAGAAATGAGTTTAAATAGTAAAATAAAGGAGAAATAGCAACACAACCTCATTATTTTAACTATGCTGGTGGTAAAATTTCTGTTTTATTTAATTCTACTTCCTACACCCAATTCTTGTTTAAGCACAAAACAGGGCGACACACGATGAATGATACACAGGTTACCCATTGTGGACTAGGAAAGTTTATTTTGGAAGAAACCGTGCACTGAATTACTTTGAACCTGTGATAACACTATGTTGGACAATTATGATTAACACTGGTTCAAAACACCAATACAGATCGTGCATGCAAAATCTACCGTATCCTGGTATCTAGGATACCCGGCAAAATTGCCGTCATCCGACAAAACGGAAGGTAAAAAAAAAAAAAATCACGTAATTTTTTGCACATTTAATAGGCGTTACAGATTTGTCGGTATTTCGTCGGATAAAGAAAATACAAAATACACACGCCTGTTGATATTTAACGTTTGTGCTAACTTTATTTTATTGTTGACACCGAGGAAGAAAACCAACTAAGGAGGAACGGTTTGGCTTCTGGTCCCGATCAGCAACGCACGCATGTAACTTTCGTGGCGGCGTCTCGCGCCGTTTGTTGCCCACGCTTGGCGGGAATTCCCCCTGCCGCCAGAACTGCGCATTGAAGCTTTACTTTGACTATCGTTAATTACGAAGTTTATTATTTCATTATTCAACTTTCAATCGATCCACGACTGTTTGAAACATGTCGGTTCAACCGTCGCATAAGCGAATTACATGCGCATACTGTGAGAAAATAATTAGGAGGGACGAGCTAAAAAATCACACGAAAGTATTTCACGATGGAAAACTTCCACCAGAAAAAGGACAGCAAACTTTGTGCTTTGCACGAAGCACTCAACCTACAGCAGCAGCAACATCTGCAGAAAAGGTATGTATATGAGAATATTTTGGTTACTTTGTGAGATTTGGAAATTTCGAAATTTTAGGTAGCCGTGTCGGCGTAAGTTTCGATTTGCGAATGTGTTGGCTTCATGGCACAACACGCTTTCTGACCTTGCCAATAATTGTCTGGCAGTCTAAAACAAAGCAGCATCGATGTAATGTATCCAAGACTTCTAGATTTTACTTTTTGTACAATTAATTTCACAGCAGCTATTTGATGAAATTGCATTCTGTAATTGTGCAGGTCGTACTGTTTGCGTTCTGCACCCCAAGGGATCGTTAGCAAATAACGCAACACCAGAAAAGGGGGGGGGGGGGGGG
>JAHWFP010263359.1:0-51603 GCA_023313725.1 Lithobius niger | reverse complement strand
CCCAACTGTTACCATCTGTTGTGGTGAGGGAGTGGAAGTTGGACGAAATTATACGTAACACTAATTTCAGCTAAACTATTTTTTGCTAATTCTTTTACCTAAATTATTTGGTTAATATAAAGCTTAAAAAAAAATCTTTAAAAATGTATACAATTGATGAGGGGGGGGGGGGGAGAAAATGGTACGTATTTTCATATGAGGGTTTCATGCAGGCACACTTTCCATTCAGGATACCAGACACTTAGGTAGATTTTGCATGCACAATACAGATTTTCCAACATAAAGAACATTTTGCCGGCCCCCAGCCAGGCCGGCTAAAAATGGTTTTTTTTTTGCCTAAAACATACTTAACCTGATAATTTTAGCATTACATTGTCCTCAATTAATGTCTCCACTGGAGGTTTTTAAGTTGCATGCAGCCGCCTGCTTGCATGTCCCACTGCGCATGCGCAGCCCTCTCAATATAAGCGAGAACATGGTTGGACTCAGCATACATTTTCCTCTCAATCTGTCAGGCGGTGACTCGAGAGGGGAGGTAGGGCGGGGTTAGGTTAAGTATGTTTTAGGCAAAAGAGAAACCATTTTTAGCCGGCCTGGCTGGGGGCCGGCAAAATGTTCTTTCTTTGCTTGCCAAACATATTAAAACCTGATAATTTTAGCATTATCGGCAGACCTCGTCAAATGTGGTGGCGGGCACCGATCTGACGGGGCGCCCCGAGATGCAAGCAGGCTTCCCCCAAAAATTGTTGTTGTAGTAAAATTTTGCACTTGTACAGAACAGGGTGATGAAACAGGAGCTTGGACGTTTTTCATGGAATTTGGGCCATTGTAAAATGAGGGATCTTGCTTCCTTCTAAGGATGGCTTGTTTCCAACTGGGATGGCTTGCTTCTGCTTCGTTCTGTTATGTGCTTAAGGGGACTTGACCACAGATATGGCTGCGATGATTGGTCCCAGCCGGTGTAGTCCTTTTTCCTTTTCTTGACATGTTCCTCAGGTAGTGGGAGGTGAATGTCGTTGAGTGACGTCAGGATGCGGCTTGTGGAATTTTTCGCGTTGGGATGGCGTTGTGATGTGGCCATGATGTTGAAAAGATCATAGCAGTTGAAGATTCTCCTGTATGGGTCTACTGGTAGGAAGAGTTGGTTTCGGCCTCTGCGGATGCCTTCGCGTTGAGTTCTAGTGAGGTAGAGTGGAGCGCTGGGATGGGCGTAGTAGATGTGCCGGCCCGTTACCTGTTAAGGTTGAGAGGGTTAGGAAGGTTATGGGTTTTGGTGGTTTGAATGGTTTGAGACTTGGCTCGAAATCCTGCTCTTGGGTGAAGGGCTGCTGAAGAGAAATTTGGGCCAAGATGCGGTAGGCTGGGTCTTCTGATCGGTTTGGGTTTCAGAACAGCGGGCATTTGCTGCAAGTGTGGCGGGGAAGACAGTTTTCCTGGTAAGAAGGAGGAGGGAGCTATCTTGCTTTGGTTCGTGGGGGGCTTCCATCAAGGATTGTAGGACGATTGACCAGGCCCAGTCTGTGACAAGTCTTCTCATTGTTGGGCGGTCAGTTTCGAAGGAGCTGAGACGAGCAGGGGTTCGGTAATTATCGAGAAAGTTGGTTTGTTTGTTGCCATCATCTTGATGAATTCCAGTCTTCTCCAGGTGTTTGATGATCGTAGCCACGCTAAGACTCGGAAGGTTCGGGTGAAGTTTTCGAGCCCTTTGTTGAGACAGAAGATCTGGGAGAAGAAGGAGGGTGCAGTCGAGACAATCTGTTCAGAGGAGAAAACTACTACATTCGTCTTGAGGCTTGCTGTCAACGTGGGTTTTTAGCCACGAGTGAAACAAGTCTTGATGTTGAAAGTGACGGTTGTTGATATTCACTTGAGACGTGGTTAGTCACGATCGAGACGAGAGTCAGTGTTGATTGCTGCAGTTGTACGGGTCTTCATTCGTGGTGTGGGGGTGGTCATGGTCGAGATGAGCGGCCTGAGATGATGACGTTGTCTGATTTGAGAACTTGACTTAATTCGTGGGTTGTAGTCACGAATCTAGCGTTGGTAAGACAGCCATGGTCGTCTTAATCTTCACACGAGAGGAGGGTGTGTCATGGTCGAGATTCTGGAAGAGGAGAGAGCGTCATCCGTTTTGACTCTTCACACAAAACGTGGGATTACCCAGGTTTGAGACAAGCACCGGTGTGGGTTGCTACAGATGTTACGATTTCCGCACGAGACGTAGGGTAAGTCATGGTTGAGACAAGGTGTAAGAGGTGAAGACGTCATCTGACTTGACTCTTCATTTTAATACGTGTTTTTTTTTTGTTTTTTTTTCAGTCACGGATGAGCCGAGAATCAGAGTGGACAGCACTGTTGTCTTGATTTTACTGGGGACGTGAGGTAAGCCATGGTCGAGATATGCAGCCAATAATGGAGGCGGTCTTGTCTTGAATCTGTACTGAAAACGTGGGTTCTATCCACGAGTAAGACGAGCATGAGTGTAGACAGCAGCTGTTGCCTCGGTTTTTATTTGAGACATAGGGTCAGCCATGGTCGAGACAAGCACCAAGAGGTGGAGACGGCTTCCGTCTTGGATCTTTAGAAACGAGAAGCAGTAGACAGCAATTGTTGTCTTAATTTTCCCTCGAGATGTGGGGTCAGTCGTGGTCGAGGCAAGCAGCAAGAGGTGCAAGCGTCTTCCAGCTTGGTTCACTCAAAGCGTGGGTTCTGGCCATGAATGAGACGAGCAGCAATGGCAGCGGCTGATATCTTGTTGTTCGTTCGAGACGTGGGGTCAGCCATGGTCGAGATGGGCAGCGAGAGGTGCAAACGGCTTCCGTTTTGGTACAGTCAAACGTGGGTTCTAGCTAGGAATGAGACGAGCAGCAATGGGCAGCGACTGTTGACTTGGTATTCTTTCGAAACGTGGGGTTAGCTATGTTCGAGGCAAGCAGCTAAGAGGCAGAGATGGTCGAAAGGCCGAATTCGGGAAGGCAGCCGGTATTTCCGTAGCTTGTCATTAGACAGTGTTGTTGGTGATATGGTCAAAGGACAAATGGTTGAAAGGTCGGACTGGAGCCAGGAGGAGGTTCTGACTGGTGTCGTGAGACGTCGGGGCAGCATTCGGTAAGATGAGCAAATGGTGCTAATCCAAAAGCCTTCGAGCGACGAGGTGACTGCGTGGGAAAAGATGATGGTCTAAAGGACGACTTGGTCGAAAGGGAAGCCCATGGAGTGGTCATGGTAGCCATGAATTCACCGCAGGTTGTTGGGACCGGGATAGAGTGCGTAGGTCACATGAAGCAGGAAACAGTCCACCCGTGGGTGAGGTGATGAGTGAAAGAAGACATGAAGGTCGGACAGGGGCGTGGACGTCGTCAGGTGAGGAAAAGTAAGCCGATGGTCGAAAGGAGAGGAAAACTTCGGGTTCAGAGAAGCAGAAGAGCTGTCGTTGGGTACAGTCGAGATGGTGATGGTCGAAGGAACGAAAACCAAATTCATGGGCAAAAGAAGAGTGCTTTGGCTTGTCGTCGTGCCTCTACCAAAGCCGAGAGGGCGGGGTGGGGGGGGGGGGGGAGGCTTGGCCGTTTTGAAGCGGAGAGTCATTATCTTCGTTGGTCACATAGGCAACCCGGTCTAAGCCGGCCACCCAGCAGTCGTCGTAGGCAGGCGGCGGTGAAGCAGATGAAGCACGGCCGTGATGGTGGTGGGCGAAAAGACACTAGATTCATGGTCGAAAGAAGAACAATTTGGCTTGCCGTAAATCTTCTTCCAAGGCCGGGAGGTCGGGAAGAGGCGTAGAACGTTAGACGTTTAGAAGCGGAGTGACAAACTTCGTCGTTGGCGACATGGGCATACCGGTTCTGAGCCGGCCGCCCGGCAGACGATGCGGGGGTCGGTAAGAACACAGCATTAGAAGCCGAAGCGATGAGCGCAAACAAACATCCAAATTCGTGGGCATTGCCGCCAGAAAATAAATGTGTTTTACGGCAGGCGTTGTTGCAAAGGGCGAGGCCAGCCCGAGGTCGAAAAGGGGTCCGCTTGCAGAGATGGTCGAAAGGCCGAACCTGGGAAGGCAATCAGTGTTTTCGCAGCTCAGCATAAGACGCCGTCGACAGTGAGAGTGTGCCGATCATTTGACGGCGATACGACAACATGGACAGCATCGGGTGACGTGGATGAAAGGTGGCGCGGCAAAGAACACTTGCGTTTAAGCAAGAGTCGATGACAGTGCAGTGCTGCGCCGTGTTGGAAATCGGCATCGGTAATGGTCGAAAGACGGTTTGAATGCTTGCGTTCTTGGTGACGGCGTCGGAGACGTACGAAAAGCGTTTACGACTTTCATGACAGTCGGCAGACGCGACCCGCACACGTATGTTGGGCCGGCGTGCTGGCGAGGTCCATGGGGAAAACAAGGTTGTGGGCTTCACTACTTAAAAATGTGTTCTCAGCGTGACTATTTGGGCAAGAGTTCGAGCGGAGAGCTGATGGTCGAAAGGCCCGCTTGAAATGATGGTCGAAAGGCCCGCTTGAAATGATGGTCGAGAGGCCCACTTGAGATGATGGTCAAAAGGCCCACTTGAAATGATGGTCGAAAGGAACACTTGAGTTGATGGTTGAAAGGCCCACTTGCCGATATGAGGTCCGGAGACGGCAGTGTGCATTGGCCATTTTCTAACGAGGAGTCAACTACGTTGCTGACGACATGCACATCCCGGCCAGGCCGGGCACAAGGCCATCACCGCAGACGATTGGAGAAGCAGATAAACAAGGTCACGGCTGAGCGATTTGGCTTGCCGAAAATCTCTTTCCTAGGCCGGGAGGTCGGGAAGAGGCATGGAACGTAGAAGTCTGGACGCAGAGAGACAACTACGTTGTCGTCGCCGTTGTTGTCGTCGTCGTCGGAGACGGCGGCGTGTGTTGGGGAGTCAACGACATCGTTGACGACATGCATTTCCCGGCCAGGCCGGGCGTGTAGCGGTCGTCGCGGACGATCGGAGGAGCAGCACGAGAGCGCCGCGTCCGTGATCTGGGTGATGTGCGAAAGGGCGGCTTCCATTGAAGGAGATGGTCGAAAGGAGATATCCCAATTCCAGTGAAAGACGGGAGACTAGGTGACGCGTAGGAACCTCTGGAGGAAAATGAATGCCGAGTCCAACCATGTTCTCGCTTATATTGAGAGGGCTGCGCATGCGCAGTGGGACATGCAAGCAGGCGGCTACAAGCAACTTAAAAACCTCCAGAGGAGACATTAATTGAGGACAATGTAATGTTAAAATTATCAGGTTAATATCATAATATGTTTGGCAAACAAAGAAAATTAATTTTAAATTGTACGATAATTTTATGCCCTCTTATTTAACGACGAAGTTGTCAGGAAGTATTAAAACATGTGAAAAAATTGAACTCTTATTAACAGTCGCTTTTTTGAGCTTTCTTCCCAAAGGGCCTTTTTTTATCACAGCCCGTCTGTTTAACCAAGTACATATATCTGACTGTGGTGCTAGCAAAACCCTCCTGAAGATGTTCTTTGATGTCGTAACCACCAGCAGTTTTACTAATTCCTGAACTGCTAGTTTAATATCAATTACAGCACTTCTCCCCCATTGCTCAGAAACTGTCAGAGCAGCTGTGAGAGCTACAATTTAAACATTAATTGGTTTCTAATCTTCGCCAACATAGTCTACGTGTTGTCCCCACTTTGTTGGCGATAGTTCAACAAAAGGCAAAATCCAATCTCTCGTTTCTGTGATGATCCCTCATGAGGGCCATGCGGTATCGCCATGGAAGCACAATTTTCCTGCGTGGGCATTCTGGATTCACTTCTTGCTACACATCAACCCTCTCCAATGTCGGTCGCCATTCGCCATTTGGCGAATGGAAATCAGTAATTGGCGACCTGAAATTTAGCCTTACTCGCCAAAATGGCAACTAGCAATAGAGAATGACACTCAAAGAGCGATATCTCGGGAACCGTACAAGTTAGACGACGGTTTGCAGCGTTACGCTCAGAATTATAAGGGCTACGTAACTGCTTTATCTTCATTAATACTGGGGTTAAAGAGAATTCTACAATTTCGTAAATGCATGAATTAAAAAAACATGCATCGTGCAAGATGTCATTGGTATGTGGCGAGTAGAAATTGTGAAATGGCGAGTGCTTTGTAAGGTCTACTGGCCAAGTGGCGACTGCTATTGGCTTCACATTCGAGAGGGTTGCTACACATCACTGACCCCATCATCACTCCCTAAATGGTCAGGTTCGTTCTCTGGCTCTGACTGTGTGTCGAACTGTTCATCTGACAACTCGCTTTCTTGTTCACTCGAGCTGTTGCCATCTTCGTTGCATCCTGAAGAATTATTGAAGTCTTCTGACGATTCATCTGGCATGTCTCCTCGTTCCTGTCCATAGTGATTGGGTTAAAATACGGCTCCAGGTTAGCTATATTAACTGTCTGAATGTCCACAACATCGCTAATGTTTACCACTGAGCACATTACTTCTGACCTTTTGCACAGGATTCTGAAAGGTCCTACATAAAGCGGAGCCATTCTTCGTAACACCAACCTCAGCATTTGATTTTGCATGGTTGCGGAATTTGATTCATCTCATAGGCTACTAGGTCTAGGAGTCCTATCACAGGCTATCTTCGTCATCCTAGCAGTTTTTTCTAAATGAGCTCTAGCTAAATCGCGGGCCATCTTCATCATTGCAGTGTAAAATTAAAACTGAACATACCGTAAATCGTATATTGAAAAATGTTATCGGTAAAGCCTCAGTAGTTATTAGGGCTATACCGATACCGAACCAATTTTCAAAATTTTGCCAATACCGGAATCGATACCAATATCCAAAATTGTATCCCCAATTTTTCATCAATGGTGTAGTTTTCTGCAAAAGTCCAATAATTATTAAAATAAAAAAATTTTCAAATAGTAACCCACAGTTAAAACATGGCTAAGAAGATACTCAGTGATTTAATGAGCAAAACGCCGCGAACTACACGTCGTAATCCTGAAAGGCTTCAGAGTTATCGATGTTTCTGCGAAAGTTTCCGATACCTATCACAAATAGCAGCAACCGATCCCATCCAGTATCGGTATCAGTGCAGCGTTACTAGTTATCAAGGTTTGTGTGGTTAGTTTTAACTGTGAATTATGTTACCATTTTGGCGGAGGGACAATCAAAGAGAATACATTGAAAATTATGATTTATTTAAAATGTTTATAAATGTTAACTCACTTAACTATTTGGTGAACAGCGGTGAATTTTCAATCCTGGACATGGATCCTCGCCAGGCCAAAAAAAAATATTTGCATTATTTACACAAAACACAGAAAAACACGCTCGACTCCGTCGGATTTTCTTTAACGTTGCAATGTTCGTTGTTTTTTTTGGGTGAAATTTTCATTGTTTTATTGACCTTGTGGTGATTGGGACGGCTGAGTTTTGGTACTTTTTGCTATCATGGGTTTAATGCTCACTTTCACAACAAAAGACACTCGCACTGTCTAGCAAATTTTCGATAGTTAACTACTATCATCCTCATGCCTTAAAAGTTAGTTTGGACTCTGTTTACATCTCCGTTATCGTTTGCTTGTTTGTTGCGGAGCCTTCCGATTGATGCAGGCCCGCCAAGACAGTTGCGTAGCCTCCCGATTTGTGCAGGCCGATCCGGCAAATTTACGTTTAGTCTTTATTTCCTACTTAACTGCCTGGAATGTTTCTTGCTGATCAGTTGTGAAGAAGGGGCCTTGAATGTTCATAAGTGGAATTCCTTGGCTTTCATGTTGATTGTTGACCAATCGCAAATGGATTCGAGGCACAGGAGGTGTTTGTCTCATGCTGTGTTGGACTTTATTAATGTACTAGTGTCATGCCACCTAATTTTGTGCTTTGTCTCCATACAATGCCGTTGTCTTTGACAGCATTCCGAACATTCCCCATGTGTTGTGAAGCCTCGTTCTCACTACTTTTCTTGTTTTCCCTATGTACACAGCATCACCGTCATTGCATGGAATTCTATACACTCCCTCGTTGGTGTTATCAACAGACTCCATAGCTTTTTCGTCCCTGGATTTTTGTGTCTCACGTCCTTGTGGGACTTCCTTCTTCCTACGATGAACAATTCGCTTATGAAGTCCGTCTAACGTTCATCAAGTAGGTCTTGAAGCAATGCTGCCTCAGGATGTTATGCACCGTCCCAGTCACTCCTTCCAGGTAAGTCAGCTTTACTCCCGGGGCTCCTTCATCGAACTTCAACACAATTAATACATTCTCGTCTTCGTGGCTGTCACTTTTTCTTTTTCTCACTTGCAACATTCAAAGTTTGTTGTGAAATTTTTCTAGCGATTTTTTTTTCCGTTTGTTATGAAGTTTCACAGTACGAAAATTAACAATGTTTTTCGGTATATTATGGGTTTGTCAGGGTTCGTACATAACAGACGAAACCATTTTCAAGGTCTTTTCAAGGCTAGCTTACAACCAATTTTAAGGCTCTATGTGCAGTAAACTCTCAAAATTCCCTTTTAAATTCCAGCATTTTGCGGGATGTCAGCGTTGGCACCATTGTGCTCTTAGTTTGGAAGCTAAACCGTAGTAAACAATGACGAACATTATGTGTTACACCCCTCCCGGCCACCCCGAGGGACACAAGGTGGAAGGAGGAATGCTGCAACTAACAGCAAGTGAAACACGACTTGCTCAGCTACCCCTGCTGGCAAAAATTGCTGCAGTGCACAGCACCTCTCGCTTTCTGTCTGCAGTCCAATCCGAGAGGAGCGTCGTTCACAGAAGAAATGGACTCGGCTCACAAATTATTTCTATTCATTTATGTAAATTTGATACCTAAATTAATATTACTGTTATGGCATTAACCTCATTCCATATAAGGTACACTCACAAAATGTAAGGCCATTTCAAGGCTCCGACAAAAAAAATTCAAATTTTCAAGGTTTTTCAAGCCTTGAATTTTCAGTTTTCAAATTTAAGGTTTTTCGAGGAATTCAAGGCCGTGTACAAACCCTGGTTTATGGGTGACTGGAAGGAGGGTCTTGATTTTGCCAAAGGCACCCTAGTTAAATTGCATGGTGGCGGATTTCGTATGGCTATTGCGAGGGATAGAGCTGTCCACTAAATAATTGAGTAAGTTCACATTTATAAACATTTTATCGTCAAAGCTCAACATAAAACGCCAATTGTAATCTTTAATTCTTTATGCTTTATTTACCACCCACCCTCAATTTTTGAAAAATTAACTCCATAACCCACGGACATTTAATATCCAATTTACCATTATACCAGATAAACATTTCCCTACTTTGTACAAATCACTTCACCATGCTTTGCCCACCAGCTGTTCAAGTCTTTCACGCCAGTATTTCAGGGCTAATTTATCCTCTTGAATTTTACTTTTGGTTACCCCGCAGGTAGACCATTGACCTTGTTGATTATGAGGAAATCATGCACAGGCTGTTGGTAGTACATCCCACTTCCTCTCCCCCTCCCCCCAACAAACATAGCGTGTTACCCCTCTGCAACCACTCAGCAGGTTTGACCTCTTTGACTTGGTGCGCAGGATCATAAACTAAGTTAAGTAAAGTAATTTTGTGCTATTTTTGGCAAAATACAAAATTAACGTCGTTATCTCAAACAAACATTGGTTAACTCAAACGCCCGATAGTAATTTTACCACACCATACATCTTGTGTTGTTTTCCTACCTTAAAAAGTAGTTCTGACAGTTCTCTGATGAACTAGTAGTATATTTTACATATAATTACACCAATGTTCACTTGGCAAATGCTGGATGCCCGTAAGTGCTCAGAACTCTCTTGGCCAACAGCATGTGCTGTATTTTGATATATCGCCACTAACACGCATTATGCTTATAAATTGTAAAGACAATCTCGTTGGAATTCAAGTTAATGAGGTTTTTCTGGAATGGGGGATCTTAATGCAGCAGACTACAAAGTGAACGTATAAGCAGTTTAATGTAGCAAAGAATACTGTATCGCTATAAACAGGCAATACAACTTTTACTGCTACAGCTTACGGTTCTAAGCTAGTACTGTAACAGTATGACGAGGCTTAACCACAACACCACGAAACAAATCAATTCCAATGTGTAAGCAACAATATGTAAAAGTTTAACAATAAAACCTTACTCTGCAGTTGGACTTGCTGTCTTTTCTTTTAGATCAGGTTTTTCTGACTTTACTATCTCTGGAGAAACTTCAGGCGAACTGGCTTCAGATTTAACTTTGCTTGCTTTCCCCGAGGATTTCGCCGATGCTTTGGGTTTGGCTGGAGCCTTTTTTTGAGATGCTTTCGGCGTCCTTTTCTTGTCGTCGTCATTCTCAGATTTCTGCTCTTCAGCCTCCGTGTCTGTCTTTGTTACAGTCACCGCCTTTTTCGTTGAACCTTTTTTTGCAGTGGGACCACTTTTTCGTTTCCGAACGGGCGTCTTGGCACGGCTTTTTGCTAACATAAAAACAAAAACAGACTTTCATAATCATATTGTCTTCAACTTTTAGTTCTGCTGCAAATACCAGCAAAATAAAGGTGTGAGAAACTCACTTAAGGCTACACTAAACTTGTTGAAATAGATTTAGTTCAAACGTTTTTATCTCATTAAGCAAAACTCACGAATCCCAAACCGTCACAGAAAAAAAAAATTTGCTTCTCAGGCCCTTTTGTGGTCACTTTTTTAGCCACATTTTAAAAACTGACACCTAAATACTTTGATCAATTTGTGCTACAATTAAGATTTCTTTTTAGATACAAGTTAGGCCTATAAAGTTAACTATCATTAATTTTAATGGTACATCAAAGTTTGGTAAAAAGCATACAAACTGTTTAATCACTTGAAAACAAGCAGCCCTCACCCATAGAGATCTCTAGACAGAATGTTTTGCTCTTGTTTGGGCTAGTCAGTAGAGAATACTCTGTGGATTAGAGCAAAGGCACGTTGCTGGGTTTCAAGTTCCATTTTCCTTTTCCACTAATAAGGTCATAAATAAGCTTATTTTTTTTTCTTTGCCTACACACTTCAGCCAAACAACACCCATCCTACCTTTGCTAGTTGTTGCCTTTTTCGCAGATGCCACTTCAACAACTTCATTCTCAGATTCCTCTTGTTCAGTTGGTTGTGGCTCCTTCTCTACTTCAATATCTTCTGACTTTTGCTTCAAGTTAGTAACCTTTGCAGAGGTGTTTCTTTGAGAGTCGTCCTTTCCTTCGCTAGATGCATCTACAACGGACTTTTTAGCATTCTTTTGCTTTTTTGGTTTGGACTTTGCCTTTTTGGGTGACGACGAAGAAGTTTTTATGTCTTCTTCGGCAGAAGTAGAAACTTCCATGGCATTTTCCTCAACATCCTCGGACATAGGCTCTTCCGGTGCATCAAGATAATTCTCCTTTTCTTCAAGTCCATTTTCTGATTTTGGCTTCTCTGGAGAAGTGGCTTCTATTTTAGCTTTCTTGGAAGCTAAATGTGGACTAGGACTAGCCTTACGCTTTGTGCCATTAACTGAAATGTAAAAACCAGTCTAAAATTTCAGTATAAAACCTGCTTTTAATTTATTTCACTCTTGACTTATCGACAACAAAAAATTTGTGTGACTACCATCAGAAACCACCAACATTAAACCAAGCAGCAACTCTATAACAGGTCTTTCTTCCCCAAATTTTTACCAAATTCACTGGGGCAAAACGAAGGTCTATTGTTTTTACTGAATTGGATCAAAATACAGGGTTCCAAAAATAAGTCAATTCACTGCTCCAGCAGTGGAGAACGCCTGGTAAATGTAGTAGGCTAGGACAACAACAACAACCGCCGTCTACAGATTGATATTAAATGACAAGAGACAAGACGTGAGCCAGGAACTTTTAAAATTCGTCAAATATGCCTGATGAAGATGCCGAATACTGGAGATGTAGTGCGGTCTGTTCACGTAACTATCCGGTAATTTGTGATAAAAAGGTGCCACTTTGCAAACTTTCAGCTTGTGTCCATACAAGACATTTTAGATAGGGACTCCATCAAAGAATCAATTTAAATTCAATATGGCAGCCATTTTCCAAAATGGCGGATTAAATTTTAAAAATGACATACATTAACAGTTTACGTGTTTATTTCATTGTGTTTCTTTTTCCAAAAGTAGCCTATGTATTTTTATTTTAAAGAAATCAGTTTAAATTCTATATGGCGGCCATTTTTCAAAATGGCGGCCTGAATTTAAAAAATGGAGTACGCTAGCAGTTGAGGTATTTTTTTTAATGTGTTTTCATCAGAAAATTCAACGGAACTGTTAAAAAGGCTGTATTTTAACAAAATCAATCAAATACAATTCAATATGGCAGCAGTTTTTCAAAATGGCGAGCTAAATCTTAAAAAATAAAGTATGTAGAAGCAGTAGATGTGTTGTTTTCAATGTACTTTTGGTCAGAAAATTTAACCATTTAAAAGTATGTATTTTAATTTTTCAAAAGTCAAATTACAATTCAATATAGTGGCTATTTTCCAAAATGGTGGACTAAGACTTAAAAATGGAGTACGCAAGCAGTCAGGGTGTCGTTTTCTATGAGGTTTCTGGTGAGAAACAGTTTATTAACATACCCCTGTCTTCTTACCATTGTTTCAGGTTAACTGATAAATGAGATGGCTACGCGAAAGAAACTTAAACGTGCCTCCCCACAAACAGTTTCTCCTGGGCTCGACTGGAACAAATGCTGTTTATGCCAACTACCGGGTGACCTTGTATGTCCAGCTGAACATCGTGACCCAAAACAACAGATCGCAGGGTATATTGCATTATCAGATAACTTGGTGAAATTTAAAGAACTTGGAATTTTACCAAATGATATACTGTAAAAACTGAATATTTTGATGAAGAAGGGATACTATGTACCTTTGAAAAACGTTAGGCACGTTGGCATAAACAATGTGCACTTAAGTACAACACAAAAAATCTGAACAGTGCTGTTCAACGTTCAACATCCTGTAACCAGGAAGTAACGGTTCAAAACGAACCAGTCATCTGGAGAATCATCAACAGTGACCCCCATCCCAAACACGTCAAGCATCCACGCCGTCTCCAAGACTTACAGACAGTATTTGTTTTTTATACAGTAAAGGACCACTTTGAAATCAGCCACTTGTCAATGTAGAAGGTACAGATTTAATTGATTTGGAAGCTAAGTGTGATGTCCTAGGCGGGGACACACCTTAGCCCAGCGTGGGCACCAATGGTAATAAACACACGGACTACCAGAGTGTAGGCTACAGCTGATAAGACAGCGAACTTCCTGTTTACTGCTCCTTAAATACAGGGAAGTCATGTGATACACTTAAGATTATATACAATTATGGAACAGCCTATTTAGTGGTTAAAGGGTTATCTTGGTAGGGTTAACATATAGACATGAAATTGATGGCTGCCATTGTGGAGCACACAAGTGACGACTCCACAATGCAGCGAGCGAAAAAAAAAAAACAGAAAAAAAATAATCTAAGCCTAGCTGGAAATAAAATCATGATTACTAAGGCAAGATGTATTTTTTAGTGCACTACCTATTTTTAAAGAAAGATACATAATTTTTCGCTTTCGAGGAAAAACTAAACACTATTTTTGAAAGCTGTTTTACAAAAATAAAGAACTGAAGATGTACATGATTAAGCAAAAAATTAAACATTAATAAACTGGCTGAAAACTTGCCAGTTTTAAATTTCTGTTTTGGTTTCTAGAGCAATTTTACAATAAATTTTAATGTTGTTTTAATTTTCATAGCCTTTTTTGGTTAATTTTCTTTTTGCAGCAACCATTTCTGCAGCTGAAACGCTACAGCGTTGCTGTGGACAAACATCTGGATTAGGCTTCACCGGAGTGTGAATTGCGGCTCCAAGCAATTTTTTGTTCCGATGTCGGAAGTGTTTAGGTACATGAAAAGACAAAAAGATACAAAAAAGATAAAATCGTGAAATCAATTTTTCACACGAACAACAAAATACACTTACATTTTTACCTAATTTTAAAGGTGGACATTTTTAAAATTAACAGAGCCAATTCTCTGCATGAACAACTAGGGGACAAAACGTTTTAGCGTTACTCGCTACAGTTTAAAAAGAACTATCATTTAATTCACATATAACGGATTACAACAAAAAAAACGAAGAAGTTGTAGCCAAAAGGTAATTTTACAAAAAAAACTACAAATTGAGCTTGTCTGGAGCTCTACGCAGTCTCTTTGAACGATGAGCATTTTGAAGCTGCGCTGCAATGTCAACCTGTGTTGGTGAAAGCACAACTTTGCGTTTATTGGGATTCGGTTTCGCTTTTTTGTTAGCATGACCTGGCTTCGGTGGTGATTGCTTAGTGGACGGTGACGTAATAATCGATGGAGATTGCGACCTTTCTGGCTTAGAATTTCCTTCAAGAGGGGCGCTGGTACTAGCCAAAGGTGATTGGTTATTTACGTTAGCAGACTCATCCACTTCGTGTGTGTGGGGTAATTTCGCTGGAGATTTCCTGCCACCTGGTGACTTGCGATGTAAATTCTCAGGTGATTTTTCAAGCTGTTGGATTGGTGGAATTTTTCCCTCAGTAACGGAAATTGACTTTCTGGATTGGCCGAGAGATCGACGCTCAGGAACTACGTCAGCGAAACTTGGCTTTTCACGTTGTTTGCCGCCAAAAGACATGCGTTTGAAATTTGAGTGATGTTGCTCATTATTATTCACGAAAGAATTACTGCTTTTCGCCGTCGAAACAAGTGCGTTTGGAGGCTGTTCTGGATAATCATTTTCCGCGGTATGTAACCTTAGCTGTTCGCGATGTTTGCGAATCGTATTACCGTTAGTATCAACGATAGTATAGGACTGATTTTCACATTTTTGGTTAACCATACCGACTGACCATAGCCTGTCATTTGTTGTTGAAAAGTCACGATACCAAACCTTTTCACCTATTTGATACGTTTTCAACTCACGATGGTGGGTGCTCTGTACTTGTTTTAATTGTTTACGGCGTACGGCTGCAATAGGGTCAGGGAACAATAAATCCAGCCGAGACTTTAATTCTCGGTTAAAATATAATTTTCCGGGTGTTGCTTGCGTGGTAGCGGAGATAGTGATTCGTGCTGATAACAAGTAAGAATTTATACTCTCTTGAATAGTAGACCCCTGTCGCCGCGCGGCCTTGTAGACTCTCTTGAAATTACGGACGTATACCTCAGCCAAACCGTTGGTCCAAGGCGCAAAACTTGGCCCGGTCATGTGCCTAATTCCGTTGGATTTTAACCAACTTTGGAATTCTGCTGACAAAAATTGGGCAGCATTGTCCGTAACTAAGCTGTCCATTAAACCATATAAAGCTATATGATTGTTTAAAACGTCAATGACACGCGCGGACGTTGTTGACTTCATTTTATGCACAAAAGGAATTTTTGAATGTGCGTCTACAAGAATGAAAAACATGTAATTGTCCATCGGGCCCAAAAAATCAGCGTGTAAGCGATTGTTGGGTTTTAGTGGATATTCCCACGTATGCTTAGGACCTGACGTTTGAGTATCTTTATACTCTTGACAATTTTGGCATGATTTGACTTTATTTTCAATGTCCGAGTCAATCTTAGGCCACCAGACTTTTTGTCTAGCTAAACTTTTCAATTTAACTATGCCTAAGTGAGCACTATGTAGATCTTTCAAGATTTGTCTCCGCAAGGCCGTCGGCACCAGGACTCTATACCCCCAAAATAAGGTTTCGTTTTCGACAGAGATTTCAGCACGACGTGTGAAGTACGGTAACAGATCGGGAATTTCGCATTTGTCAGGCCAACCATGGTTCACATAACGATAAACTTTTGAAAGGATTTTATCACGTTTACTTTCAAGAACGAGTGTCTCGTTTAAAACTGGAAGATTAGAAATAGTTTCTAAAGCAAGAATATTGTACTGCTCTTCTGCTTTCTCGAATTCCTCGGTATTTGGGAGGGGAAGGCGCGATAAAGCGTCTGCCGTCAAATTAAGTTTACCGGGAATGTGTTGGAATTCGTAATCGTAAGCATTAAGCATCACTGCCCAACGCTGAACCCTGGCGGCTGCCATCTGCGGTATTCCTTTTTTAGGGCCAAAAAATCCAAACTAAAGCCTTCTGATCAGACTGCAGTATGAATCGCTGACCATAAACGTATTCATGAAACCGTTTCACTCCCCAAGCCACGCTGAGCGCTTCCCGGTCAAAATGCGAGTAGCCTCTTTCCGCTTGAGTGAGTTTACGTGAAGCGAAAGCTATCGGCCGTGATTCACCGTTTTTCATGACATGCATCAGGCACGAGCCTATTCCGTAGGGTGAGCCGTCACAAACGAGTTTGAGCTTTAATTTCGGATCGTAATGAACCAGAACTTTTGATTTAAGAAATAATTCTTTTACTTTACTCACGGCTCGGTCGCATTCTGCCCCCCCAAACCCACTTCACACTTGGGCTTAACAAACGTGTTACTGGTGACAGAATATGAGCGAGATTCGGTAGATATTTTGAGTAATGGTTTACAAAACCCAGAAAGCTCTGTAGCTCTTGAATACATGTTGGGTTAGGAGCGTTTGTGACTGCTTCGATAACCTCAGGGAGTGTATGCAAGCCTTCTGCATTTATCATGTGGCCTAAATATTTTAATTCAGGCCGCGACAGTTTGCACTTCTCGATCCTAAGTTTGGCTCCTGCATCTTGTAAAGCATTTAACAGTTTATTTAACGATTCGTCATGCTCACCCCCCTTCCCGCTCACCAGGATGTCATCATAAAACGGGAGACATTTGGGGATTTTACTGGTGACTTGAGTCATTACCCTCTGGAAAATTCCAGGACTGGACGCCAGGCCCAGGGGTACACGAAGCCATCTAAACAAACCCAGGGGTGTATTTATTGTCAAAGCTTCTTGTGACTCTTTGTCGAGTTCAATTTGCAGAAATGCATCCTTAAGATCGATAAGGGAAAAAGTGTCACTGCCTGCTAATTCACTGAATAATTCTGCGGCCGTGGGAACTGGATAGTGGTCGACTTCGAGTTGAGGGTTCACGGTGGTTTTATAATCACCAATCACTCGGATTTGGCCATCCGCTTTGTGAACTATGACGATCGGCGTAGACCACTGAGAAGTTTCCACAGGCTCTAGAATTCCAATGCCAACCAATCTACGAATTTCTTGGTTAACCTTTTCTTTAAGTGCTAACGGAACCGGTCTTACACGACTGTACACAGGCTTGGCATCAGGTTTTAAATGAATTTTGGCTTTAAAATTCTTAAACTTACCCATGCCTTCAGAAAATAGCTCCGGGAAACCCTTCACTATTTCGGAAGTGTCAACTGGCGTAATGCTAGTTTTAATTTTCTTAACACTTTTCTTAGGTTTCACTTTCGTTTGTAGGTCGTAAAAAGGATGGAAATTAACTCGAAAAATAGAAAGCCAATCCTTTCCCATTAATGCAGGTTTATATAATTTTGAAACTAAAGCATCCAAATGTTCGATTTGACCTTGAACTTCAACCTTCAGACTTACAGTGTAAATCGTGTTCTCAATTCCGTCAGTGTATGAGTGTATCGAGTACGGACTGAGTTTTAAAGGACAGTCCGCAAAATATTTTTGATGCCACTCAATAGGGATAATGGATGCATCTGCCCCGGAATCAAGTTCCATTTCTAGCTTGACACCATTTAGGCAGACTGGCATTTTCCATTTATGGATTTTCATAGAATTAACTACTACTATTATTTTGTTGGTTTGTAGGGGAATTGAAATCTGGTCCGCAGCCTGACTCAGTCCAAGAGTATTATTTTTCAGTACAAGATAGTCGTTGTCTGAATCGTCATCAGACCCGGAACCAGACTCTGAATTTTCGGCTTCAACATCCTGGCCTTCTTCACTATCACTTTCGCTATCGCGTTCGAGTTTGTTGACGCGTTTTTTGTAGCTATACTTTTGTTTTGTGTTCGGCCTAGCCTTAAAATTTGTGCTAGAACTTGCTTTAGGGTGGTCGAGTGATTTTAAAGTTCTATTCGAATGACTAGCTTTTCGGCACACGGCTTTTAAATGGCCGACAGTGTGGCAACGGCCACATGTATAGTCTCGATATTTACAACGTGTTTTCACGTGGCCATTTTTGCCGCAACAATAGCAAATGAAATCCTTAGTGGATTTAGGCCTACTTGATGTTTTGCCCGATTTTTTAGCTACATAGTTAACAGCTCTAGAATGGCTTCTTAAAACGCTTTGGTCTATTTCAGCAGATTCTAAGGATAAAGCTAAGGATGTTGTAGCCTTTAAATCCAGAGTCTGCTTCAACAACTCGCGTTGAATGACTTCTGATTGGATCCCCCCAATTAGGCGATCCCTAATCATTTCGCTGTTAATGTCTTTAATTTTTGCGAAGTCACAATACTTCGTCATTAGCTTTAAGGCAGCTAAATATTCCCCGATACTCTCATCTGATTTTTGCGATCTTCTAAAGAATTTAACACGCTCAGATACCACTGAGGGCACTGGCTCAATGTCGTCTAAAACTTTTTTAACGAGCTCATCAAATGTTAATGAGTCGGGCAAATCAGGTGAGAGGATATTAAGAATTCTATCAAACATTTTCTGGCCCACAGATGCCATTAGAAAATTAACTTGCTTGGTTGCTGGTATTTCTTTAGCTAAAAAAAAGTAACGAATTCGGCTGGAGTATTTCTCCCATGTGTCAGACTTGCAATCGAATTCCGAAAATAAACCAGCGGTTTTAGACGAACCCATGTTGACGTCGTCTTCACTATCACTAGATTCAAAATTTAGATTTAAATTAGAACTAGTTCATTAACGCTTGCGTTCACTACTGAATTATTTTCAGTTTCACTTTCACTGCTAACTTTAGCAGTTACAGGTGGTTTGCTACCGACACCTGTCTTTGGCATAAGCCTACAAAATTAAATTTAATTAAATTTAATTACAATCCTGTTTAACATGCAAGGATTAAACTGGAGCACTCAAGACTACCGGTCACTTATTTAAACATAGAAATAAATCAAGCTTGACTGTAGCCTACCTAGTTGTATAAATTAACTGCCTACAAGTTAAATTTAAAGGGACTAGGCTTTGAAAAAATGTTTTACGTTCACCATTTGCAACGTTTTACAAAACAACACTTCTGGCCTAAGCCTCAGCACAGACCAGATTTCACTAAGTTAGAGCATAAACCTACGGTGTTAAATTTTACACCGGCACACACTAGCCCGAACATGGGCAATGGCACAATCGAATTTACAAGGGTTAATTTAGCAGCGCATTTTTCGAACCTTCAGGTTTATAGTACTGCCTGTGCGGACACGCCAGTGCGTCGCTCTAGAACACTGCCAAGGTAAAATTAACCATAATAAATCCAATTGCCCACTTCGGTTCTAGTTGTTAAGGTACTAAATTTAACTATTATCATTTCGTACCACACAGCACTACCACGTCAAAATAACACTGTTTGAAAAAGTTTAAACTCTGATAGGAATTCAGAGCACTAATTTTCATTGCCAAAATGAAAAAAATTTGCAACTTACCACAAATATGGAGCAAAGATGTGGTTGAAGACCTATCAGTTAAGCTTAAGTTTTAAAGATTACCAAAGGTACCGGACTCGTCGCCAACTGTGATGTCCTAGGCGGGGACACACCTTAGCCCAGCGTGGGCACCAATGGTAATAAACACACGGACTACCAGAGTGTAGGCTACAGCTGATAAGACAGCGAACTTCCTGTTTACTGCTCCTTAAATACAGGGAAGTCATGTGATACCAAGATAAGAAGGGTTATCTTGGTAGGGTTAACATATAGACATGAAATTGATGGCTGCCATTGTGGAGCACACAAGTGACGACTCCACACTAAGTACCATAACAGATGCATGGTCAACCTACGCAACAAAGTAAGATCTGTAGAAATGGAAAATCAACAGCACGATGATGATGTCTGTCAGTCCATTGCTTTTGCCCATGTTGCATCATTTATAAGTGATAAACTGGTTTGTGAAGACACCGAGTACATAATCCCTATGGGGGTTATCTTAAAAATGTACCGGACAAAACTGATGGAGCTCACAGGAGAGGATGAACAGCCAGAAGTTCATACAACCAGATTTAGAGAGAGAGTTCTCTACCACTTTCCTCAACTTCGGGCTGAGAAGACCGGCAAAGAATATCTTTCTAGTCCGAGATAATACAAATATTTTCCAAGATGTAGCACTTGAAGACAGTGATGCTGATGCCATAGCATTTCAAAGATTTATTACGAGGTTGAGAAAAGAGATGTTTCAGTACGCTACTAATTTCAAAGGAAGCTTTGATACTGACTGCCAGATATTCTCAGTACCCTGTAGTTTGCTTGCAACTTTAAATTTATTGCTTTATGGTAGTACTGAAGTGAAAGACAGTAAGGCTACCCAACCAGCATTAACTATTGCTCAGCTTATACTTTTCAATCACAGAAAAAAAGCTCCAAGTGGAAATCAAATACGGCAAACGAAAACGTATGAATCACCCCTTTGTGCTTATAAGGCTTTGTCTACGTATGGTAGAACCCGTGATAAAAGTATCATTAATGAAGATCACAACTTAGGATTATCCATTTCGTACAACCGTTTGTCGGAAATCACCACAGGACTTTGTCAAGATGTAGTAGAATGTTCCAAGAATGTTTGTCAAGATGTAGTAGAATGTTCCAAGATGTAGTAGAATGTTCCTCTGTCCTGCCAATTTCAAAGACGGGTTGTTCACTGTTAGTGCATACAACAATATTGACCACAACTTGTCATCTACTACGTCTGTAACCACATTCCACGGCACTAGCATTTCAATGTACCAGCTACCAACTCCCACCAATGCAGGCACTGTTCGACCACACCAAAAGGATATTTCAAGTATCCAAAAAGATGTGCATGTTTTATCTGATCTGCCAGAGTTCTACAGCCTCGTAAAAACTACTGTTCTTCCTAGTGCAAAGCTTCAAATAACCAGAACTATTTTGGAAGCATTGGAGAAGAAGTTAATAGCTGATGAAGGCATAACACTACAATGGTTGAGAGAAAATGAATGGCTAAGTCACGTCAGTAATTTCAAGTTACCAAAAAGTGGTGTTGTTCCTCTGAATCTGTCTTGGTCCGGGTTCCACGCTACCAAAGCCAAAGGTCAAACTGTTATTCCTGCAGTTCAAAGTTTTCTCCCATTATTTGCTGAGAGCTCCAGCTCTGTATCAATGCTTAGACACGCCATTAACATCGCCAGGAACGTCACCGGACGTGTTAATCCCACACAAGTTCCTGTGATTACAATGGACCAGCCACTCTACACTTTGGCTAAACTTGTTCAGTGAACTAGCCAGATTTGCATGGAGAGAGATAGAGTATGGAGTATAGATTTCGTCTGGGACACTTACTCTGAAGATAGCATCAAGAAACCTACACAGGAGAAAAGGGGAACTGGAGTTCGCCGACAAGTGACTGAAGGAAACCTTGTTCCAAAAAACTGGGCTAGCTTCCTTAGAAATGATCAAAACAAAGAAGAACTTTTTAGTTTTTTTAGCTAGAGTAATGGTAAAGGACAGGAACCGTTTTGAGGTTGTGACAAATGATGGTAGAACATGTTTACCATCGTGCTCAAGTACTTCTCTCCAAGGGACATTTTAGGTGCTTGAAGCTGATGGACGCATAATACTTCACATTGCAGATATTGTTTAACATGGCGCACTTGATGTCATGATACGAACTGTAGATACGGATGTGCTTGTCCTCTCTATATCTTACTTTCACTACCTCAAAAGCCTCGGCCTTAAGAGACTGTGGATTATGTTTGGTGTTGGCAACCGGACACGCCATTTATCTGTTCATAGCATTGCAGAAGTTCTAGGGGAATCAAAGGCTGTTGCCCTGAGAGGCTTCCACGCTTTCACAGGATGCGACACTACATCGTCGTTCTCTGCTAATAGAAAAAAAAGTGCATGGAATTGCTGGAAAAAAATTGAAAATGCTACAAGCTCATTTCTTGTACTTTCAAACCCTATGGAAGTCTAAGTCAAGAACTTCAGGAGAAACTTCAAACTTATGTTCTTCTGCTTTACAGTACACAGTGCGCTGGCATGTCCATCACTGAAGCCAGGAAAGTAATGTTTTCATCAAATGGTAGACTACTAGAAAATGTGCCTCCTACTGCAGCTGCCCTGGAACAGCACATACTACGGGCTGCTTATCAGGGAGGTCATGTATGGGGACAGTCTCATATTGCAAATCCGGTCTTACCTCCAACTTCAGAGTGGGGTTGGGTAAAAACTGATGGTGTATGGATGCCACTGCGGACAAGTCTTCCAGAAATATGGGATAGTTGCAGAGAGTTAGTCCGCTGCAGCTGTAAAGCAGGATGTAAATCACGGTGCACTTGCAAAAATGCTGGCGTCCCATGTACACTCTTGTGTAAGAACTGTAAGGCAAAGTGCTTGAGGTCAAATGACACAATAGTAGATGAAGAACCATTTGAGGACACGGATGTATTGTAATATTTACATGCCAGAACATCAAATATAGTGGTTAAATTAAAGTACATTTCTTAAAATGTACTTTAATTTATGTATATTTCACGTTGTTATAAACAAATTACTTAAAATACACAAATTTAATAGTTCCATTGAACTTTCTGACCAAAAACAAGCCACCTCAACTGCTAAAAAATTTTTAAAATTCAGTCCACCATTTTGGAAAATGGCCGTCACATAGAATTTAAAATTTATTTGTTTAAAATAAAAATACATACGCAACTTTAAAAATAAAAACGTACAAAAAAAACCACATAACCTGCTTATGTATGTCATTTTTAAGATTTGGCCCGTCATTTTGGAATATAGCCGCCATATTGAATTTAAATTGATTTTTTGGTGGGGGTCCCTATCTTAAATGACTTTTATGGACATAAAGTGAAATTGTGCCAAGTGGCACCTTTTTATTACAAATTGCCGGATATTAGTGATTTTGAGGCTAACAGACCGCACTAATTCTGGACATTATGAGATTGAGAGTCTTGAACTTCGGTAATTTTTTTCACGAGTAATTAAAATTTTAATGAATCTTGGTGACTTTAAAGTGAAAGTATGAGGAGTGCATACACCGTAAATCGCGTATGAAACGCCCATGGGCTTGTAAAATTAGTTTGCCTAAAATTGGGGGGTGGGCGTTAAAAACAAGAATTGTCTATTTTCTAAACCAACTTGTCCAGGGAGGGAGTTTTCTATCACAAAAAAGTCGCCGATAATGCAGTCATTCACGTGCGTGATCTGGATTCACTCTAGCAAAACACAATGCCTTTATTCTCATTTATTCACAAATCTAGTTTATTAATTAGATTGTCCACCTTTCAATATCTAACATGATTCAAAGTTAAAACTAATTTCTAATCATCACTAACCTTTCAAACGGACAACGCGATTCACAACCGGGAAGCACATTTTTGTTTACACCATTTTCCGGAAAGTCATAAAATTGACATTGTTTTCTGTTCTTCCCTTTTTCCTACCTTCCTGGATAGAGTAATCCATGCCAGAACTTCCGGAGGAACTTCCGGCTTGGATTACTCTCTCCAGGAGGGCAGGATGAAGGGAAAAACAGAAAACAATGTAAATTTTACTACTTTCCGGAAAATTGTGTAAACAAAAATGTGCTTCCTGGTGTGAATCGCGTTGTCAGTTTGTAAGGTTGGTAGAAATTAGTTGTAACTTTGAATTATGTTAAATATTGAAAGGTGGACGATCTAATAAACTAAATTTGTGAATCAATGAGAATAAAGGCATTGTGTTTTCCTAGAGTGAATACAGATCACCCACGTAATATTGCCGACTTTTCCATGATTACAAACGCTCCCGTGAATCGTGTTGGATTAAAAGTTGATTTTGTTGATGTATGAAGTTTTTAGTTAATTTGGCTGCAGAAAAATCAAAATTTACAGGAATGAAACGTTGCTTTCGTTAAAACGTAAGAAGATTTCAGTTAAGTTTTCCGCAGAAAATCGATAATTTTTAAGAGGTGGGCGTCAACAAGAGTACATCACGACTTTTGACTTTCAAGCATTTTAGGGGGCTGGGCGTTAGCATTAACTGGGCGTTTAATATGCGATTTACGGTATTTATCAAATAAACGAAGTTGCTTCAAGAGTGTTTGAAGACTTTACATCAGTGAAGATGGACAGGAACAGGGCTAATAATCAAGAAAGAGTAAAAATGAAGTACTGCAGGTCTATCGACAAATAATTTAGGAAGGGATATGTTTACGTATGTTATGCTTAGATTTCAAAAGAAAGAATAGTCACCATTACAATATTCTTTCATATATTAGACAGTCTAGATTTCTGGAATTGGAGGGGCTCAGAACGACTGTCTTCTTGACTGTTGTTTTCTTCAGTATCTGCTGAGAGGGGAGTTTAATAAGTTGCTGCGGGAGAAGTGGTGTACTGGCCTGCAAGTTACGGAGGTTACGGCTCTGCGTCACATTCAGAAATCAGACGAACGATCACGACAAGTGAGCGGTGATGTAGCAGCCTGAAGAAGACAGTCGTTCAGAGTCCCTCCAACTCCAGAAATCCAGACTGTTGAATATTTGCAAGGATATTGGAATGGTGAATGACCTTTCATTTGAAATCTAAGCATAACGGACATAAACATGGACTCGGATTTTCAAAGCAAGCGATGCGACATTTTTAAAAGGGATATATTGGCTTATTCCACTTGTACAATTACGATTGATAATCTTTTTTATGTAAAATAAATGTTTATGCCGTTCTAAATGACTGGTCACATCAGTTTTCAACATGGCACATCATTCAAAACTAGTTTAATAAGGAGCAGCATGAAGCAAGAGTTTCCAACACAAATCTACCACTTGATACACCCAGGGCTCGAAATAAGAATTTCTTTCTCATGGCAAGTTTTGCTGTGCACAATCTTTACCAGATGGCAGAAATTTTCTAGCACTGGCAGTGGAATAAACTGAAAGGTGGGGAGACAAATGTAATAATCAGGTGTCTTTAAAAACGTCTAGATTTATATTCTGGAACGTAGCAGACGACATTAATTAATCACGGAGGAAAATACGCAATATTCCAGACAGGCAAGAACGATTTAACAATTCTTGACGAATTTTCGATAGTCAATTTGCTGTGGATGGAAAAACCTAAACGACTCTCATCTTCAGGTACGTAATAAAAACTCCAAACACTACCACCTATTTAGAGTCCATTAGATTCGAAATTGGCGTTAACTTGACCTCCGATATTTACAAGGTATATACAGGTAGGTGCGTGACGCTCATTTTGAAGGCCGTTTTTCCACTTTTTTCTTAGATGGTCTCTGAAACCAGCATCCAAAAGGAATTGGATTGAAGGGTTAGACAGACGGTCCCTGGATATTCATCAGCACTGCCTTCTCTCGGACATGGTGTTGAATAGCCAGGGATTCAAGGCCTCTCAGGTGTGAGTCTCTGCTCGAGTTTGAAATGAGCAACGTTTCAGTTCCTTCCCAATGGATACGGTGCGAGGTGTCCATTTGGTGTACTGCGATGCCGTTTGTATCTTTCTGGTCTCAAAGAGTTGCTCCTGCTGAAAGCATTGCATAAAGAGGAAGGTAGTAGAAAGAAGAAATATGAGGAGGATGAGGAAAGACTGCAAAAAATAGTGAACACGAGAGAAGGAGTGTATCGTGTACCGTGTGCTGACTGCGATGCCGTCTATATTGGTGAGTCACGTAAGGGCATAAGGGCACGAGTAAAACAACATATGAGTGATACAAGGAACCAGAAAGATACAAACGGCATCGCAGTTTACCAGATGGACAACTCACACCGCATCCATTGGGAAGGAACTGAAACGTTGCTCATTTCAAACTCGAGAAGAGACTCACACCTGAGAGGCCTCAAATCACTGGCTATTCAACACCACGTCCGAGAGAAGGCCGTGCTGATGAATGTCCAGGGACCGTCTAACCCTTCAATCTAATTCCTTTTGGATGCTGGTTTCAGAGACCATCTAAGAAAAAGTGGAAAAATGGCCAAAATAACGGAGGCAGTGCATGAGCGTCGCGCACCTACCTGTATATACCTTGTAAATATCGGAGGCCAAGTAAACGCCAATTTCAAATCTAAGGAATGTAAATAGGTGGTAGTGTTTGGAGTTTTTATTACGTGCCTAAAGATGATAGTCGGCTAGGTTTTTCCATCCACAGCAAATTGACTATCGAAAATTCGCCAAGAATTGTTAAATCGTTCTTGCCTGTCTGGAATATTCCGTATATTCCTCCGTGCGTAAGTAATGTCATCAGGTGTCGATTCAGGCAGAAGTAAAATCACACAACTGTTTTGTCAGCCAGTGTACCGATTAGGGCGCTCTAACTAATAATGTTACCAACTCAAACTGTCAAAATTAAAGATTTCTTGACCAGAGTTGGTACGTTGCCAAAGTATATGCGTACGTATAGTCCTAGCCTCTATCATTCAATTTATAAGTAATACTGGATTATCTTAAAGTTCTAGCAGTTCTTGGTACAGTAGTTATAATCGTCAAATAATGATATACGAAGTTGTCAGTGTTTATTTATTTTTAACTAGCCTAATTAGGGCTGCACTAAATCGCTCCATATACTCTAGTTGCTGTTAACGTAAATGAATACAAAGCTACCCTTTTGTTATTAAAAGAGGTTCAATTACATTACAAAAATTATAAGTTGCTTCATATTTTCCTGCATGCTACCCGACTTTAACCTCGAGGCAAAGTTTGCCACGAGCACTTACAATTGTCGCAGCAGTTGCAAGCAATCTTGTGGCAATTGCAACAGGTGCCAAGAGCTATTTCGAGCCCTGGCTCTATCGTTTATACAGAGTCCTACCCTATACGGCCAGTAATCGAACTAGTATCCATTTTTACTTTTGTGGAAAACATACGAGTCAAGGCCGACTGGAGTACAAAGGGCATGTCTTGTCACACGATTCCACACCAGTTCTTGTACATGCCCGGAAGACAAAGCCTCTTAGCATTGCTTTGGTAAAATAAGTATATGGCAATGTTAAATCAACTGGCTAAAACTAGCTGCTTCTCTCCCAGATGGCCTTGTGAAAATGGTAGAATAAAAAGCAAGAGTCACAACAAGGACTCTCTCACGTTGAACGAAATCATGTTTGGCATTTATTCACTCCTGGTTTAATTTTATTTATTGGGACTCTAGTAAACAGAATTTACTATTACGTATATATAAGAGAAAAGGCTAGTAGGCCAGAGTCTTAATATTGTTAAGAGTGTTTGTTTGTGGTTGTGTGTGGCAACAGCATATTGGGAAGGCTCGTTCATGGATGCTATTACTTTATTATTTAAGGATTTACTACTAAATGAAGAGAATGAGCCTAACGTAGTTTTTGTGAACGAGATTTATGAATTATTAATGGGATAACAGGATTCGTACAGCGCAGCAACTTTTTTTTTTCAAGTACTCTCCAGTACATTATATTTATTTTACAGGTTTTTCGGTATATTGCAATATGTAGTTTTACTGATCTTCCAGTAGCCTAGAATGTAAAACTTTATAAACATAACGCTCCAGACATTTCCCCAGCTCATGCAGTGATCAACACAATGCTGAATTAGGCTCATTATGAAAAGTGAAAACGAGTTACACGTTTTATTTTACACTAAACCACCTCCTATAGAACATGTCACACTTCGTCCTGTTTAAATTTTCGGAGAAAGTTCGTTCTCCTTCCTCAGAAACTCTTCGTCAGGAATTTGGACTCTGAATTAGGTATATCAAATCTACAAAGTAGTATGGACAACATATGCAGAAAAAAATGGCGGGCACGGTGTGGTGTTACTTCCAGAACAGGAAGTGCTTCGCATTTTAAGAGCGCACAAAAACGAAAATTGACAACGGCGCTAACCGAGTTAAATAAATAAGCGAAATAAAATGAAACCCTTACAAAGCCATTGTATGATTGTGAAAAATTTATTTTAGTTGCAGGAGAAAATCAATCGTTTAGCTACAAAGTTACAAATTCACAAATTCACAAAGTTACAAATTCAAGTATTTGCCAGTGTAGAATTTTTTCAAAGTATTTTCTTATCTGTACGAACCCAGGATAAAAGGAATTAGAATTTATCACGCGATTCCAACCTTCACCAATGTCGGTCGCCACTCGCCAAATGGCGAAGATAATTCAGCAGTTGGCGACTTGTATTTTGGGGCTACGCTTCAAATGGCGACTGATTAACAAACCCCGATGCTTAAATTGGCATATCTCGGGAACCGTATTAGCTAGGAACAAGCGGTTTGCGGCGTTGTATGCAGAATTGCAAGGGCGCTCCAACTAAGTATGCAATACTGTCTCTAGCCACTTTAGTTGATTGGAGAGTCAGAGTTAATGTAAACAATATTTAAGCATTAAGTAGCAGCACAACTACTAAAATTATCTTTAGATGGCGAGGAGGTAATGGCCAATGGCGAGTGCATTTTAATGTCTACTGGCAAATGGCGAGTGCCACACAATGCACATTCGTGAAGGTCGCGCGATTCTGACATTAGCTTAACCAACCCGAAAAAAAGCACACTCACAAGCACCAAGAAAATGAAACACGTGCATATCCAATTTTAGCACAAGAGGAGAAACTGCTGCACATGTTTGCATCGTGCATGCTTGTAGCATGAAAAGGTTGGTATAAATTTTAATAAGGTACAAAATATAAATAAAAAGAAAACTGTAAATTAATAAACTTTAATTTACGTAGGTCTACTCACAGATCCCACACTTTCTTGCCCATTTATACCACATTTTTTTCCACGTTTCACATGAACCTTGCAGTCCCACCAAAAAATGCCTCCTCTGACTCCAACCCTTAACTCTTCCTAAACGCCCTCTGCAAATCACCAGGAGCACTTACCCACGGGATTTACCCTTGCTGTTGCCTTTCCTGAAGAGTCGGGAGCTTTTTCTGCTGTCTGCATTGAAAAAAAGAGAAACAAACACGTAAATAAAAGGGTTTGGCCTATCTAGTTTATAATCAGGGTATAGGCTATGGCCACAGCGACTTATAAATGACCGTGATTTTTCCCAACAAATCTTAATGTTTTCCAGCGATATTCAATACTTTTTACACCAATTTTTATATTTTTGCTCCTCACCCTCCACCAAAAAAAAGTATGAAATGAAACATTATTTTAATGTAAGATTCTTACAGCAAACTGCATTACGGCATTATGATAGGAGGATCAGTGGTGTTGAGGAATGAAAGTTTGTGATCACGTGATGGATAGGGACCCGTACTTTCTGCGATATTTTAAAGCAAAATTTTGCGATATTTGTTGAGAGAATTTTTAAAATGGACAGTTGAAAAAGGTAATTTTGAGATATTTGCTGAATTTTACAACAACAAAAACCTCACTAAATTGAATAAAGTTTTACAAATTTATTTAAAACTTTTTAAAACGCACATTTTCAAAACTGAAGTGTGGTGTCGTCAGAGACACCACAATGGTAGTCCTGTAAGTCCCAATGTAAACCTATTCACAGCTTAATATACCTCCATAGTTAACTGCCGTCTATCCATACAATGTTATTGCCATATCAATATCACATGACTACATGTCATGTGACATACCTTATATAAAGGCTGTACCAGTCAACAAAGCTGTCCTTCAAGTGTTAGCCTACAACACTGTGTTCCCTAGTCCTTACCATGCCTTAGTTGAACCCACTAGTGAATGATTGCCCTTCAAGTGTTAGCCTACAACACTGTGTTCCCTAGTCCTTACCATGCCTTAGTTGAACCCACTAGTGAATGATTGCCACCCTCATACATCACAGAAGACACTCAGGTATCTGCAAATTTTCATTAACTGAGTAGTTACCTTTATCAGGCCCAATAAGAGGGGTTATTGTGAACTCTGGCTACATCTGTTTTGTTTACGTCGTCTGCTTTCAAGGTGAAAGACGCACGCGAGCATGGCTGCCGGTATTTACTGGGCCGATCTCCGACATAGTCGTCGATCTTCCACTCCTTCAGCAACAAAGCGTTAAGTTCACGGTTCACTAGGCACAACACATTAGGATTGGCTGGGCCTTGAAGATTGATAAGGGGGACCGTGTGTGCCGAATAATGTATTGCAATCGATTCAAGACACTGAAGGTGATTGTCTCTAGCACTATTCGAGCATACCACTGCAACGTTTCCCGAGCCTCTCCCATAGACTGATTTTGGAAATGTCGGAAGTGTCGAGAAGAAAAATAAAGGTGCCAAACAAAATGTACGAGAGATAGAGCTTTATTAAAGGTGCTGCTTGCTACCATATACGTAGAGTTTGGGAATAAGACCTTTTGGCAACAAAACTCGGAAAAATTCGGGAAAA
Source organism: Lithobius niger (assembly GCA_023313725.1). NCBI lineage: Eukaryota > Metazoa > Arthropoda > Chilopoda > Lithobiomorpha > Lithobiidae > Lithobius > Lithobius niger. The sequence goes on along the minus strand of JAHWFP010263359.1, from coordinate 21,191 downwards.
AAATCACCGCACACTTTCACAATCAAGACAACAACTTCATCCAGCAAATTTTCGATAGCTTGAGCTGCTCTTCGAGCCTCAAGGATATAGCCTAGCTCGGACTTTTTACATTTTCCACTCCAAGTCGACGAACTATCGCATTTGAATTTGGTTGGCAACGTTGCCTCCTGTATTTGTGCTATCGGGCCTAGATCGTTCGTTCCTATTCTCCACTGACAATGAAGTCGACCTGCCAGGTTGTTGCTTACTAAATGCTTCACTCTAGGAAATGAGTGAAGCCTCCCTTGATTTGCCACCTTTTGGCAAATCAAGGGAGCCCCGTACTCCAGCTCCCCCATCTTGCCAGAAATGGTCATGCAGCAGATGAGTTGATTTTGAAAAGTATTCCAGGAGTTACGATGTGGAAGAGGTTCGTGGATGATGTGCTGGCGAAGATCAAGAGAGAATTGCAAAAAGTGACCGAGATGATTAATAAGTGGTAAGCAGACTTGACCTTTACTGCAGAAGAAGAAGAAGGGAAGATTGCCTTCTTGGACATTATACTGGAGAGAGATAGAGGAGGCGGTATCACTTTCTAGCCCTACCGGTAAGAAATGGCTATGGATAGGGATATCCCATATCTCGAACACCCCAACGAACAGTTAAATGCCATTAACAAAAACGAGTTCACCAGAATCGTTAGAAATTCGAGTAGCCAACATCTTGCTGAACCACATCTCCAGAGAGCAAAAGAACGATTCTTAGCGCTGAGCTATCCTGCAAGTCTCCTGAACCGAAGGTGAAGAGACAGGGGAGCCGTAAGGTTACAGTGGGAAATGCAAGAGGTGATAAGAGTGACACACCAAGAGTGGGACTTACCTTTCTGGAGGGCGTGACTGATGGAATCCGAGACATCGTGAGGAAAAAGGGCCTTGGTTCTTACTTAAAAAACACGAAAGGTTTAAAAACTGTTACGGAGAAAAACTGAAGCTCTACCACCTAAGAGAGACACAAAAAGTCCATGATGAAGTGATTATAGGAAGGAGTGTACTGTGTTCCATGCAAGGGCTGCAGTGCCGTGTACAGAGGAGAGACTCGGAAGGGTGCGAGTACGAGACTAAGTCAGCATATAGGAAACACCAGGAACAAAATGGAAGACAACGGCATTGCAGCCCATTGCATGAGCACAAAGCACGAGATTGTTTGGGGAAACACGAAGACACTGGTGTGCTCGAATAATGCTAGAGACAATAACATTCGGTGTCTTGAATCGATTGCAATACAACATTATTCGGCACACAAGGTCCCCCTAATGAATCTTCAAGGCCCAGCGAATCCTAATGTGTTGCACCTAGTGAACCATGAACTCAACGGTTTGTTGCTGAGGGAGTGGAATATCGACGACAATGTGGGAGATCGGCCCAGTAAATACCGGAGGTCACGCTCCCGTGCATCTTCCAACTTGAAAGCAGACGACGTAAGCAAAAGAGATGTTCACAAACGACCACCCTTATTGTGCTTGATGAAGATAACTGCTCAGTTATCTAAAATTCACAGATACGTGAGTGTGTCCAGTTTTGAAAGTGTGCATTTAAAAAAGTTTTAAATCCATTTTACAATTAGTGAATTTCATAGTATTGCCAGTAACGGTTTTAAAAATATATAAGTTCCACTTCAAAACAGCTGCCAGTAACGAACAGAAGGCCTTATTTTACTGCAAAGTTAATAAATTTTGATGAAATGAAGTCATAATATATTTATTTAAGCAAAAATTGCGAGTTTTGCGGGAAAATTTTCATTTTTGGCTTCAGCAAACGGCGTACACATCCCCAATTGAAAAATGGGGTAAAAATTCTTATTAGTAAACAATTTTGCAAATTTTGCGATTTTGCAAAATTGCAGGAAGTATGGGTCCTTAGTGATAGAAGATGAATAGTGGCAGGGCATGACCATGTTAAGATGATGTTGAAGATAGAATCATGAGCATGAGCTTGCGAAGGGATGGTGTAGTTGAGGCTTGAGTCTTAAAGTTGTGTCAAGGAGGGAAGTAACCCGTCAAAGGTTGATGGAGAGCAGCACGGTGATACAAACTTCCTCTGCTTATGAGAAGTTTTTTTTTGTTTTGAGCCGAAAATGGTTGGAACTAGAGGTCTTCATCTTAAAGTCTGGTAGGCGTTAAGAGCATGACAGGATGGAGGAGTACGTAGTGGCCTCCGATGAAGAAGAGAGGATTGCCCGTTCTGACAGACGTTAAAAGAAACAAGATTTGGTCATGCGAAAATTAAGGGTAAGTGGAGAAGCTGAATGCGAAGCCTTTAGCTTTGGAGTGGCAAGAAAGACATGGGAGTGTCCGGGGTTTAGTAGATGACAAATTCTTCATTTCGGCATGACAGGGGAGAAAACCGTTGGCATTGTCATACTGCTACAACAGGCGTGCCACGGATTTGCCAGGTTGGCTCGAAGTGACTGCATCATGTTGTAGCTGATCAAAAGAAAAAGGGGGTGGAACCCTGTTTTCAACAGGACTCTTATAATAGGGCCACTAAGAGAATGACTTGATGTTATCATCGATTGTTTAAGTCGTGACCTCGCTTGCTTGTTTTAGTTGCATGCAAGGTGCACTCTTCGCCATTCATTACCCGTTACCAAGGATTCTTCCATGGTTTGGCAGCGCTACGTACACGATCGGATCGAGGTAGTCCGTGCATTAGTAATGAATTCAATTGGAATGATCGTTTTGAGACGTTGTTATGGCTACGTCAACACATAAAATAATTTTAGCAGTAAAGAAAAATAATTTGCGGTTCCTCTCATAACATAGTGAAGTGAGAAAATGTTTGTTCCACTAGAAGCACTTTTAAAAACGATTTAAAACAAGGTACGTTATTGAAAATATAAACGCCGCTCGCGCTTAAAGCATCATTCATCCTCCCCTAATGGTTGCCAGGCAACAACAAGTAACGCAGCCAAGCCATCCAAATTCAGCTCCCCAAAATCCAAACAAACAAAATAATAGTGAAATCTCGAGTGAAATATTAAATTAAAAATCTTTAATTTTTTTTTATTAAATAAAGGTAAAATAAAATAAGACAAATGAAGAATACGACGAGCTCCACGTGTCTAAAATAAGCATACTACCTAACACGAAAAACTGCTGGACTGCGTACGGCAACTGTTACAGTAAATCGTAGCCGTCTCGTGATTTCGGCAGTGTTCTATTACTTTCGATAACAAAAGCCTGGCGAGGCGAAAATAGTTTACAATAAATTTACACGTGTTACTTTGAAACGTGTGTAAATCCTGGATAAACGGGAAAAACAAATACATTGACAGTGGTTGTCAAACTCACTCGTTGACCTCTCGTTTGTTTATATACGTAGAACAAAGTGGAGCTGCAAATCAACATCTGTTTTGTCCACTCCCGATCATTTCGTGAGATTTCTTATATCCAGACGTAATTCTGTAGTGTTGCACGACTCTTCTTTTAATGATTTGTTCTGTTGACAAACATTTTAAATCGTAGCACGAAACAAGGAATCGGTGTATCGTTTTCCTTATCACCGTCCCTTACTTTAATTGCTGTATAGTGCCGATTACTACCATAAAAAATGGAAAACTAGGTTGCGCCTCCCCCCCCTTCCACCCCCTACTAATCCTAATCCTCATGCCGATTTGTCAATTTAGCTTGTAATACAGTACATTGTAATCAGCAGTTGGGAAACAACACAAATAAGAGCAGCACAATGGATTTTTATTTTTATTTACCAAGACTTCTAACAAGACGGCTATCCGTTTTTCAGCAAACCCCAAGCATTCCTTTGCCTCTGCCGACACTTTCTTAACAATAGGTAGTTGTTTATTTGTACGCATGTCTACAATAATACGTATTATTATTGACGTGGCAAACAAAATTGAGCTGCGAAATGGGTGATAGACGCGGCCTTTTGCTTTTCCCGGCGTCGGTACATCACTTGCCCGGAAAAGCATTAGGCTTACGCCTTGCGTGAGACGTGTAGCAAACCGTCACGACACTTCAGTAGCAGCCACTGCACACTTTCTGGAATGTGTGGGTAGTTCTATACTCTCCAAATTCACTCACCCTAGATTCGAAATACTAGACGACGTATTAAACATCTCCCGAGCTTGACTGTGTTAAGTTTTACCGCGCTTCGCTAACGATTCTAACGAAGCCTAATTCGACGCCATGTCTGGGCTCGATTGAACTCGCTGTTAGCAAGGTGCACCTTTCCCACTGGCAAAAAAGCGCGATATTCGACGAACGCCGAGTCATTCTTTCAGTGGCCGGACTCTAGGTGGGCGATATAAGCCAGGGTTAGAGGTTGAAGGTTGCACAGGTTTCTGAACTTCAAGAACAGAAGTGTGCTGAGCGGCAGGTTGCGGCACGAATGTGGATGTCGTGGGAGGCTTGGAAGGCAAGGAGGACTTCTGAATCTGTGACTGGGGGCGATGTAATTTGAAGACAGATGGGAGGAGAGATTTCCTACCAAGACTGCCAGATGACATTTTCCTCGTGTGAAGGTCAGCAAGATGTAATTTGGTCCGAAGCTTGGTGAGGCTGGCAATTAATTGGCCACATTGAGCTTGGAGTTTGGACTCCTTTTCTTTGGCATGTTTTAACTTTGACTGAGGTTGAGAGACGAGGGTCGCAACAGGAGAAGCCTTCTTTTACAGGTGTTTTATTCCTCCTGAAGACAAAATGTATTTTTTCCTTTAGAAGTGAACAGAGGGTTTTGATGTTGCTAAAGTCTGGTGTTTTGGTCAAGGCCTTGGTTAGAGATGAGTCATGGCAATCCAAACCAAAGGTGGAGGGTGAGACTGTCTTGGGCTTCAAGGTGGAAGAGTCCAGATTTACTTGAGCACTGTCAGGAAGTGAACAGTCTGGCTTAGCTAGTGAGGTAGATGGGAGCAAGACAGGAACAGCGGCAGCCGTGTTAGAGGGTCCAACTGTTGTCAGAATAGACGAGGTTGGTGGGGGGGGGGGGGGGGGGGAAGAGAGAACAGGGGCCCGAGCTGGAAGCGAAGTACAAGGAGGATGAACAGACATTTTCTTGGTTGGTCTTTTAATGGATGGTTTTTTGTTTGGGATCACCTTGGCAGTCAACGGAAGACAAGCAGAAGGGTTGGTGAAACCGGCGTAAGCGATGTCCGTAGACGAAGAGAGATTCGGAGCTGAAAGTTCAACACAAGGCGCTGGAATGACGGGTTGTTCCGAAGGTGGGGCTGCTGAAGAAAAAGAGAAAGAAGAGCAGGTTGTGCTGGATGTCAAGCTGGAAGCTGATGAGCTTGAATTCAGTGCCTGATGTCGTGGGAGAGAAGGCGGCGGGTTGACAAGGCTATTGGGTCCCGCTGCTGGAATATCGAAAGTGTAGAAGATATTCCTTCAAACAGATTAGACATGGCTCGACGGGCAGGGTCTTTCGGCGAAAGACGATGGCTAATCAAAGACACTTTCGGTGAAACTTAACTTCAGGTGAGAACCTCAAAAGGGTTTCTTTCGGTGAAAGCTGCTTTTGGCGAAAGTGTTCTTGCAGAAGGGAAGAGCGATGCGACCGTATTGAGCAGGAGCAAGAGATGCAAGAAAACACAGGTGGAGAAAAATTACCAACGGCTAAAAGACTCCTCTTCGGGAAGGCGTAAAAGGTAACCCAGGGTCCAAGTCATGAGTGGCTAGGAGGAGGGGCGCCGCGGCTAGAGATGGGAGGTTCCACGAGACGGAAGGCAGGGCCTCTTCAACGAAAGATGCGAGTTGTGCGAGTCCGCAGCAGTAGAAGAACGAGAGAAAAAGAGCGATCAGCGGAGAGCAACCATCTTCAGTCTTTAAAAACATCATTAATTTTCGTACTGTGAAACGCCATTTCGTCAACAACACTCGGAAAAAAATTATCGCACACTTTCACAATAAAGACAACAAACTTTGTCCAGCGAATTTTCGATAGCTTGAGCTATCGAAAATTCGTTGGGTAAAGATGTTGTCTTTATTGTGAAAGTGTGCGGTAACTTTTTTCCGGAATTTTTTTTCCTAGTTTTGTTGACGACGAAGCAGTTGACGAGTATCACAAGATCTGGTTTAGGGAAAAAGATCCTCAACGTCCAAGGCGATCGATGGTGCAGTCTTGGTCGTTGGCGACAAGCGAGTTCACGTTGGCCTACATCGAAGAGGGCGGGAAAGAAAAAAGTAGCGTAGATGCCTAAAAGAGAAACGGCGACCTTGTCTTTCGGCGAAAAAGCAGGGCAGACGTGGAGAAAGGATCTAACGGAGCCAGCGGGTGGAGAGGAACGGGCCGGAACCGCAGCCAGAAGGAGCGGGCGGAGCAATGGTGACGAGCGTTATCCCTTAGCCGGTGAGGGAGAAAAGTGGCCGTTTCAACAGAGGGGCTTTCGGAGAAAGCACCAAGCGGTGGAAGGAACATCAACGTGGAACGGTAACAGGGAAAGGAAAGAATACAGACGGGCACGAGGTTGTCCAAGGGCATCCAAGAGATCTTTCAGCGAAAGAAAAGGAGGCGACCAATCCATGAAGAAACGGTCAGATGGCATGATGGCTCGTAACCCCACGGGTTAGAGGAAAGAAACCCTGCTAGAGATTGGTGGGGTCCGACGGAAACAATGACGGTGGGCAAGCTTTCGAAAAGCAAGTAAAATTTGCCAAGCGCTCGGAGATGTGAGAGGGGTTGATGATTGTTTCATCGTGCTTGTGGTTGAGTGTGTTTGATTCAAGTTGGTGATGACATCTTCTTGTTCACGGACTTTTGTGGTTAGTTCATCATTTGCCATACATAATTTTGATAAGTGGCCACAAATGCCGGACAGTCATGTGTAGGTCTTTGATGTGTTCTTTTAGTTTCCTTTTCTGGTGGCTTGAGAGGTGTAAACCTTTTGACACTTTTTTCTTTAGGTCTTCTAGCGTGAGAAGTTCCGCAGGAGCCGAGAATGGTTGTGGTTCATTTGTGGTGTTTGCAGTGGTCTCGGTTTCGTTTCTGGCGATCGGAATGACGCACTGATGTCCGTGTTCGGTATGTCTTCGTTGTTTTCACTGGCGGGCGTATCAGATGTTTCCATTGTTGCAGGAAGTTCATTTCTTGTTGTTTCAGGTGAGGTGACCATCGTTGACTTTGCAGGAGATGGGTTTAAGGAGCAAGGAGTCGACTGGGGGGGGGGGGAGATGAGGCTTAATGGCGCGTCGACAGCTTGGTCATTAGCGCCAACCTCAGTCACAGTGCAGTGGTCCGGGTTGCCACTGCACCACACATTACAGAGATATTATTCAAACCCCTAATCTAAATCTTGTCATACAGACAATATCCTAGTCGACTAGGAGATGGGGGAAACAATGTCCGAATGTGGGATTTCCCAGGGTTGGTGGTATATCCTGGAATTTTTCACGTTGTTTTTGTTCTTGTAGTTGTATATTCCTTGCAATGCAGCTTCTTCTCATCTTGAGAATGTTTGCCCAACGTTTTTGGTGAAATAGTTTTGTAAATGGAGCGATAACAGTCGCAGGAACGATGGCGAACACAAGGAGAGTGTGGGTCGGTCTTCTTCTTAGCGGAGATTACTCCAGCACAGTTGCATTTTTCAATCTGTTCTTTATTGGCTTGCGATAGATACCCAGTTAAGGTTTTGTTGCGATTTCTGGTTGGAGTTGAGTGAGCCATCCCTCCTCTGGTTCTTGCCATTGTAGCGATGTTGAGGCGCCTTTTTTGAGGTGAGATCGAAGCAGTGCTTTGCGACATGTCGTTTTCCCACCTTTCGACTCGAGGGGCCTTAGGGTTGTAGAGAATGAGTCTTTACTCTTTAGTGTTGACGGCTCTTGGGTTGCGCAGAGGAGTGGTGAGTTTTTGCCTTTCTTTTCTGTGTGGGGGTCGGGTGGTATTGAGGCCTTCGTTGTACAATGTTGTGAACTTTGCCGTGATCATCTTGCGGAGGAAAGTGTGGATTTTCAGTCTTGTTGTTGAATCTGGAGGGGGGGGGGTCTTGGTCTTTAGTTTCATCTTTCTTTAGAAAATTCTTTCCTTGCGATGAAATTTTGTGGGTTGTGTTGAGGATAGGGCTGAAGTGTCCAAGAAGAATCGGGTAACAGATGTGATGAGATGAAAAGGTGAAACTTGTCATGATCTTGCGGGTGATGATTTGGTTTAGTGCAGAACAAGTTGCACTCCATGTTGATACATCCGTATAAGCAATTCAAGGCTTATGTCTCTGTGTGGATGTTGGTGGCAGAGGTGGTGTGGGACGCTTGTCTTGTTGTTCTGCTTGTTTTGAGGAATAGTGGCGATTCAAACCAGTTGCTGGTTGTTGGTGGCCAGCTGTCGGCTGCTGGCGCAGGATGGTGGGTGATGGCAGTTGGCTGTAGTTTTTTTTTTTTTTTGGTGCTTGAAAACTTGCACGTGATGAGGGTGTTCTCCAGGTAAAAAAAACGGTGGACTTGGTTGATGTGAATCACGGTGGGGCTTTGCTGTCTGATTCTTGCTTTAGTTGTTTGAAGATTTTCTCCTCAAAAGAGTGTGAAAAACACATGTGAGACGAGGCAATGACGGTTATCTTTATCAGATTCTTGGCTTTAATTGCTTGAAACTTCGTTCGTGACGTGAGAGTGAGTAAGGGGGGGGCGACGACAATGATTGTCTTGATCGTTCGTTAGTGTCCTTGCTTGTTTGTTTGCATGTTTTCTTGATTGTTTGCTTGCTTATTTTCTTGTTTTCATGCTTGCATGTTGCTTGTTTGGTTGCTTGCTTGCTTGTTTATTTGCTTGCGTTCCATGTTGCGTGAGTGTTAGTCACGTGTGAGACAAGGTGCAGAAAGTCTTTATGTTCGTGACGTTAGCCTGATCTGAGTGTTTCAGAAGAGACAAGTTGCTTGAGCCAAGTTGTCAGAGCTGAGACTTTGTACTAGGCTTGGCTTAACTTGGTTTGGTTAACTTGGGTAGAGAGTTTGGACGTATGTTTTTCCCCTTCATTCGTGCTCTTGATTCTTTTCTTGACAAAGGGAAAGGCGGTTAGAGAAAATCTAGATGTCAAGTTGTCCGTGAAAGGAGCAGGATTGCAGGTGGGTGGCGGAAGGAGGCTCGAGGTCTTGATGTCGGGAGTTACGAGCGAGTCGTGTTTGAGAAGGGTGAAGCGGTCAGCCGGAAGGCAGGTGCATAGGCGAAGCTGTTCCCTAGCATTGGCGAAGGCGTTGGTCGAAGACGTAGGCGAAGGCGCAACGGAGCGGTGTCTTCGAAGGGTTGAGGCCCGGTGTGGTGCGATGTCTATGGATGAAGACGGGGTCGGCACTCAATGATGTTGGCGGCCCGAGGGAAGTACGTCCATGTTGGCGTATGGCTCGGCTGTGGATGGCTGGGAGATTTGGGGTCGAATGCGAAGCGGCAGGAATAACCAAGAAGCAGTCGAAGCCGTGAAACGATCGTCGAGAATAGGTTGTCGCAGTTGCTCGGCGGGCGTCGGCGAGGGCGAAGCGGGAGGACGAAGGTGTGCAAGTCGTGCTGGAATCAGGACATCAGGAGGCACAAGCTTTGCGGGCAAAGGCGCAGCCATCTAGGATGAAGGAAGCTTAGTCGAGTTTCATGATCTTGTCATAGAACAAGACGGTGATGAGCGGGAGCGAAGCAAACAGCCAGGCGGCATAGGTAGGTAAGTTGATGGGGAAGGCGAAGGCGAAGCCAAAAGGGAGAGGACCAGCAGCCGATGGTGTAAGAACCGTTGGCGAAGTAGACCTGACAGGAAAGGCAACATGGATGAAGGCGAAGCTGCGGCGAAAAGACAGGGGTGACTGTTTGTGGTCACGCCTGGAGGAAAAAGATGGCAGCCACTGCAGCTGGCATGCCTTTCATGCGCACTGGGTTGTACGGATGGGTGGATCTGAAGTGTCAAGAAACCTCCAGGAGAAACGGCATCCCTCAGGAAGGAATGCAAAAATAACACACGTAATGTACGTTTCCAAAGGGCAACTAGAAACGGTTAGGCCTAATCATGTGAACAACTTCTCACTTTCCTTCCCACCTCAAATTTTTTCTTAAATCCTTCCAGGTGTTTAGCACAAGCCACATCCTCTTTCAACCCATTCCAGTTGAAGGATAGTTTTAACAAAAAACAGAAATCTACGTAGTCTCTCCGAGGGTGTGGAAGAGTATGGTTGTGCCTTCCAAAAAATAGTGTGCCGTTAGGCCATGCAAAGTTAACAGTTTGGTTTACAGGCACGTGCGGGTGCCTTAAATTATCGCGGGTCAAAAATTTTTATCTGAATCTTGGTCCACCTGCTAAAAATCATATTTTCGCCAAATTTTTACCGTTTTTGACATTCCAGTATACCATTTTCACCGGCTCGAAACGAGCTTTCCAATGGTGCAAATTTCAAACCTCTAGCTCAAACCAATAAGAAGTTATTTGGCAAAAACTTAAAAAAATTTAGTATTAAATGGCTAAATAACGATTAGCAGAATATTATACTTTTTTAGGCTGACTGCATACTCTTTCGGCTTTGAGCTAGGTAAATATCAAAGAAATGTGGTCAATTAAATAAAATGACTGGTTGCCTGGTGCTTCAATTTGCTACCTCGCCCGTAAACCTAACAATTTTTTTTTGCATGGCAGTAACAATACTAAAAAATAGGTGAAGCCAGTGTTCCTTTCGTCTGTCCTCCAGGTTCAATAAAGCAAGCTCCCTCTGTGTAGCAGTAACACAAAACTCTTGCCTAAAGTCTCTCTTTATGAGCCTAGTTGCACACCTCTGTACTCTCTCCACTTGCTGCACTAAAGAGGAAGAGTATGGCTCCCATACAGCTAAAGCATACTTAAGTCTTGGCCTAACAAGGCTTTTGTACGCCGCCAAGTGAGTATTTTCAGGAGCATCCCGCAGTACCCTGTAAACGAATCTTATCATCCTCTCCGCACCCTTAACAATATCAGATACATGCAGATTCCATCGCCATTCTGAGGTCAGGTGCACACCTAAACACTAAGTTAGTAACTCTATTGAGTACCTCCCCCTTTAAAGTGTAATCATACAGCACTGTATTATCCAGCCGTTTCTTGCGAATGACACAACTTTAGTCTTGGTACGATTAATCTTTAAATTCCACTTCTTACACCAGTTCCAAAAGATAATGGTGTCTCTGCTAACAGGCAAGCAGTCATCAAAACACTTAATTCTTGCTGCTAAATTTCCATCGTCAGCAAAATAGAAAGATGCGCTTGAAAAATGATCCAGAGCATCATTCAGGAAGAGAATGAAAAGCAGAGGACCACACACTGAACCCTGCGGTACGTCAGAGGTTACTTGCTTTGAGTCGGATGTCAGTACAACAGCTACTGCAACTTGTTCCCTACACCCAAGGAAGTCGGACGTCCAGTTCAAGACCTCATCTGCAATACCATACGCAGCCATTTTGTCTAAAAGCAGTCGAGGTCTACTGTATCGAATGCTTTAGAAAGGTCAAAAGAAACCATGTCAACCTGCCCAACCAGGTCCATAATCGTGACAATGAAATGCTGAAGGTCAACAAGCATTTGTTCGCAAGAACCTCCTCCTGAAACCATATTGTGCAGGATTTAGAAGTTTGCGTCCTTCGAGGTGTTTGCTAACACAAGACACAAGGATGTGCTCCAACATCTTCACCACCACAGATGTTAGAGACACTGGCCGGTAGTTCCCGGGATCGGTTTATCTCCTCCTTAATAAGAGAAACCACCCTACCAAACTTCCAGCCCACTGGCAGTTCAGCCTCAGTCAGTACCTTGTTAAAAATTACTGTTAAAAACTGCAATGTAAGGCAGCATCAGCTCAAGAATTTTAGCTGTGATTCCTTCCGAACCACAAACTTTCCCAGACAACACATTCCATAGCAAATAATTAAAACATTTCTCGTTACCGTATTTTTTATGAATTTGTATGTGCTTAAAAAATTACAATTTTAATGTAATATATTTATAAAAATAACCAACCAGCTTATTCGCTGTCCAGGATTGCTGATTAACATGTTTTTTTGTTGACCCTTGTGACTGAGCTCCACAAGAAAGCAATCTTGTATGAATCGGAAGTTGCGCATACTAATGCTTCTACAGTCATCGATTTCTTTAAATAACAAAAGGTAAACGAGATTGCAAATATAAATTTATGTACTTTTACGTTAAATATTGAATAAAAATGGAGATTCTACCAGAGAACTTGTTCTCGCAAGGAGAATCGAAGTTCTCGGAGTGGAATCTGACGAAACTGTGTTACTTATGGGATGTCCCTTTCTGCATTCGGCACCTTTATTCCCCCTCATTTGCATCAAATTATACTCTAATTTATGCAATTTTTGCATCACTTCCGGTCGCGTCACTCCCTGCTTCCCTGTCCTGCTACTCCATTGTCTTTTTGGCGGCTGGCTCAGTAACCCGCGCCAGAGGAGGCGGGAGGGAAGTAAAACTAACATAGTTTCGTCGGATTCCACTCTGAGAACTTCGATTCTCCTTGCGAGAATAAGTTCTCTGGTAGAATCTCCATTTCACATTCGCAGAGCCCTCTGCACTGTGTTACTTATGGGATACCCGGATTAAAAAACATGGCGCGGGGCCAGACCACTTACCAATTATGACAACAGTCCCTTCGACTGCATACGATGGAGCACCTGACCGGCCAATCCCGGTCCTAGCTCCCTATTGTAGTGATTACTAAACACGGAGGGGGACGACCAGTTCGCCAACGCCATGATCTGTGAGGGTGAAGCCCCACACCCAGCTGCGGCCGATGTCCGGCAGCTGCGCACGGAATGGGCACGAAAACTCTCCGTATTCACCCCTGCCGATGTCAACACTCCACACAACCAACGCGCCAGTGTCGGCGCCGACACCGGGTGGTACGGCTTGACATAAGAAAGGAATAGCACACTTGGCCGTGTACCCGTCGCCCGAAAAAGTTCATCACGCAATTTACAAGTCTGGTGGATGTGCGCCTCCACGTACCGGATCGCATCCAGTTGATGCTCGTCATGCCGGTGGAGACGCAGGATTAGCCACGATACACCCATACGAGCCGCCTTGTGTTCCCGCACCACGAACACGGCTTCTCGATTGTTGATGTCACACCATTCTAAACTCAACCGTGCCAACTCGCTGGCCCTATTCCCCGCGGCTATGGTGAGCAGCAGCATGGCCAACTTGTAAGATAAGAGTTTAAGACTCAGATGCTTCGGCGGGTGCAACATTCGTAAATAACTGGCTACGACTGCTAAGTCCCAGATTACTGCATACCTAGGCAACGGGGGTAGGCGTTTGTGGAACATGCCCTTGACGAATCGCTTAACCAACGGCTGCTGCGACAGGGGAGCCCCATCCCATCCCTCATGAAATTTAGACAATGCAGCGACATAACCCAAGACAGTTCTGTACAGCAAACCCTCTGCAAACAACTCAGCCAAAAAATTTACACAAACTACAATAGGCGCAGCCACGGGATCTACCCATCTAGTGCCACACCACTGCACCCAACCTGACCACTTACCCAGATATAGCCTTCTAGTCGACGTCGCAATATCTGCTTTCCTTGGCCGCCTTTGACAACGTGAACGTCTTGTTTTGAAAGTCTCTTGTCCAGTACACATCGGCCCCTTCCCTGGGAGGGCGTCTCAAGCAGCGCCGGTTCAGGCACATACAAAGTAAATGAAGAAAATCCACGCCCTCCCTACCACCACTCGGGGCCGTCCCCATTTGCCCCGCCGGGAAGGAAGGGGGAGGGGGGGACCATGTCGCGGAGACAACATTGGCACCCGTCGAAACCCCACCGATGAGCGCTTGGCCGCCGACACTTCTTGTTGTGCTTGCTTCACAGGTCTGACAACGGGATCCCGAACATGTCCATTAACGTAGGCTCTCTGGCCATCAGTTCCGGGCGCAACTCCTCTGCGAACGCAACTTTTAGCCGATCGCGTCGAATGCCATTCATCTTTAACAACGCCTGCACCTACAAGGTTGTCGCATCTACCAGCACCTGTGTGAGTTGTGATTGCCAGGAGCTACCGAAATCCATGGGCGTCATTGTGCAGAATTGCAATGCTCGCAACATCGGTAATAGCACCAAGAAAAAGTCCGTCTGTGCTCTCATCAAAACATTATCAGTGAATTCTATCGCTGACGCTTGTCCACCGCGCTGTAACACCGGCGTTCGTGGAGGTGCAAATTCTTGCTGTAAGGCGGGGGCGACCACACATCTGTCCGATATCAACTCCTTTTCTGCTTTTGACAAATGTTCGGTCTTATGCTTTTTCCACCACTCAAGCACTACGGCATCAACGTCCCATATTGGGGACTTAGGCATCACTGCCCCGGGCAATCTCGGCCTAGCGCCTTCTCCAACTGACATCGCTCGCCCGCCGTAGCTCATCAACTTTCCGAATATTTTCTCGTTCTCGACGCTGTACAAACTGGAAATAACCAAACGTGTGACGAAACCATTCCATCGGAGCTGGCTCAGCAAACCTAACGCACATGGTGACGTAATACAGAACACTTAAGGTTTTAATACTCATTCATTTTATCGAGAAACGAAAAATTTCAAACAGCTAGTACTAAATTTAAACAGTGGAAACATAATAGTAGGCTAAGCACTCATCCAGCAATTTATGCTTGTACATTGACGGTAGATTTGTGAAAACGACACCGTCGCGCAAGATAAGAAACCGGAAGTGATGCTCTTCAACGTTCACGCGCAGAAATAATATATCTAACTCTATGGTTACGTTGAAAACAAGTCAGAGACCGAGTATACCAATAGAGTTCGTGCCTTACGTATTCAACTCAAATATTACACGTTATTTTATTAATTTACACTTAAATTTTATACACAAAATAAGCATGGCTGAAAAAAGTAGGGAACTGTACATCTAAAAACAGGAAAAAAGTAGGAAAATAAGGAATTAAACAAAAAAAGTAGGAAATAAAGAAAAAGTAGGAACTCTACGACCCCTGCTAGTTAATCTGTTTATCCGAAGCAATTTACGAAACTGATTTCGACTCGCAGCTGTGAGCTCAAGCGTCCGACAGCCTTAGCTGGCTGACAGTTGTAGTGGCCAGCTAAAGCCGTCAGACGCCCGAGCTCTCACAGCCAATAGAGCTATCTCAATCGGCTGCGAGTCGAAATCGAAGAGTGACATCAGTCGGCATTAATTTCTGCGCGTTCCAGCAAAACAATGGCGGTCTCCATGTCGTGTTTTGGTGATGCAATAATTAATTTGTTGTATTGAACGTACGTAACATATTCTTACCGCAATTCTTGTGTTTAGTTATTGTGTAAATGATCCAAAAGTAAAGAATGCATGTCAAAATGGATGTATTTGCCCTTTAATTTAATATCCGACACCTAAAGACTTTCAACACTGTTCTACCCACAGTTTCTCTCTTTTCCACACGTGCGACATCACACTGACATTGCCAGTTATGGGCCAAATCAGTAGCAAAAAAAGTTATGACGGCCTACCATGGTTATTGGTAGGAAGTTATGGTATGGTAAGTTATACCATGGTATGGTATATACCATGGTATGGTAAGTTATGGACGGTGCCTACCAATAGCTTTTTGGGGTTTTCAGATAAAAAAAAAATAGCTACTCTTACTATCCAATAATTTCACCCTAGCGAATGTAATTTGTATTATGGAATAGACATACAGTGGGTCTAGTATTGGGCTAAATAATGTTAGGCAAAGTATTGCAGTTTTCGTGTTTTTAGCATTGTCTGGCATTTCAAGATTAATTGTAAGTACAGACTTAATAAAAATATTTGGATTAAATCGTGCAGCTCTTTAAGTTTTCTGCAGCATAATCCACGAAATAAAGCACTTTCATTTACTGCTACGTGCTAACACTGATGGTTTGACGGTAGTAGAGTCAAAGAAAAACCTGATGCAAACAGTACAGTAGTAAGGTCACTGGAGGGCCAATTCAAAATTTTTAAGTGAGGCCATCCCAGCCTTCAACATACTGGGACAAAATTTTAAACTGAACCAGCAATTAAAAGTGAGACCAACAACTGCAGCACAAGTTTTAAGAGATCATGCTGTCCACGATAAAGCCGGGTAACAAAAGGTTTTTCAGCCATCTGTGGAAAATTGCATACGGGAAAACTTATCTGGAGCATTTAGGAGACCTATGCTTACTTTCTGCATTGAGGAATTTCAACACGTTAATAGAAAATGTTTCTACTGCACTGGAGGAATTGCTTACTTTAGAAGCCTCATCATTGGGTTCCTCCTCGCTGTCCGACAAGGCACGCACGACACGCCTGCGTTCCTTTTTCACTGGAGAAACTTCACTGACGGGCTTCTTGACAGCTGCCACGATACCATTACTGCAACGAAAATAAAAATGCACTGATTAAGCTATGCAAAAAAGACCACGGTTCGTGATTTACATTAAGTGATACACCAGGGGTCAAATTTGAACTAAGTGCAGAATCAGAGGATCAGTTAGAAAATAAAAACGTAAACAATGTAAGTTAACCAGCTTTAACCTAGGATCATAAGGTATTTGGGCAGATCCATTATTCTCAACGTTGGATGTATTAGTGGCACAAGCAATGGTTTCACACTCTATTAGCATCCTCATGAAAATGACGGCATCATGTGGCAGGCAAAAATAGCGTAAACGAAGCGATGTTCCGATGTTATTGTTATCAGTTTTCCACGGATTACTCAAAAAGAAAACATAAGAAACGAACGGCGCCACACACCGAATTTATATCCTAATTGTACATTTTGACTGAGTGAGGCTCGAGCTCGTATACACCTGTTAAGCGCGAGCTGAATGAGGGGCAGATAAACTGGCTTCCCTGCAAGGTGGATTCCAAATGGACGGAGCTAGAGCAGCCCTCCGTTGAGATTCGTGTGATTATGCTACATCGCCATCACAACTGTACGGGTCTTCAATATTGCGCTGCAGTCATCCCAACACCTCTAATGCAAGTTACACAGCCGAGAAAAACAGGCAGTCTATTAGAAAGTCATATCCTCCCAACATTTAGTCCTAGCTTTAACAACTGATAATACTGGCATTCAGCAATGATTTTTATCGTTTTGCTCTAATTTGCTTTACATAGGAACTTATTAAATTTCCCAAGGCTGAAGGAATAAAAATAGTTTAGCTGCCATAAGGGAGGGAGTCTAGATAAGTCACATAATGCTTACTTTTGTCTTTTTTTTATCCCTCCCCTAGTAAAGAGGAATAACGATGGACACGACCCCCCCCCCTCCCCACCCTTTCCACCATAACTTAACGCTCAATTTTTAATAAGACACATGTTTATAGCATATTGCATCCTACTTTCTCATGCATGAAATGAAGCATGCTTTGGAGAGTTAGCGAGCTCCCAGCCAAAGCTACGTTCAATTCTGCTAGAAATTTGCTGGGTGTTCGAGATCAGGCTCAAACCACGGATCTCTGGCGTACGAGACAGTCATGCTAACTATCACGACACCTGGATAACAGCTGAAGTTTGCACTGGATAACTGAGTACAGGTTCCAGTTGAAGTTGGAATCCTTAAACAAGGACGCAATAAAGTACAAAGCTGCCAACTTCAGATCATTTCTACCCGTTATTAATATCTCAAAAATAATTTCGAAATTAAAAATAGGATGTGATGCACAAACGGGAGCCACTGGAAATACATTAAGACGACTTACTATATTAATAATAAAGGGTTACCAAGTATACAGTAGACTAGCGTTGCACGGTAAATCAGTACTCGTGGTATTGACGGTAAAAAAAAATTACGGTACGAGTATCGTTCCTTTTTTTTTGAATCAGATCATGGTGCTAACGAAGGTGCATGCGAAAGTGCGAAATTCGCACCAGCGAGTGAAATCCGATCCCACTCCTTACCCACATTGCGGAAGGGGGGGGGGGGCAGCTCCTCAGTAACAAGTGTGTACGAGCGATTTTGTATTTATGGTTAATGTCGTAGCGTCCCATCAACATGAAGGCGAAATTCTGCTATTTGGTAAAAAAAAAAAAAAAAAACTTTCAAGACTTTCAAGCCATATTCGATTCTTTTGTGCCCAAGTGGATAATAGCGCAAAATTATTTCCTAAATTACCGTGATTATCGTAAATCGTCGTTTTCAGAACCGTGTCGTACCGTCCTGCAAAAACTTAATACCGTGCAACACTAGAGTAGACATGGATCAACTAAATATCAGTGGCTTTGATCGATGCTGGAATTGGAAGGACGACCAACAAGAATATCAGTGAAATTTGTTTACGTTGTTGACCAGTGTCAGTATGTTGTTAATCCAAGGTTGAAGCATCTGTCTAACCATTGACCACAACGCTCAATAACAATCCCACAACAACAACAACTACATAAGATTCAGGTAAACAACTAATAATGATTCTTCAAATAAAATTAGCTACATCTGAAACCAAATAACAACAATGCATACAAATTCTCACGGACGTACCTAGGTTTGGCCGTAGTTGTTTTCGGCGCCGAGAAAAACGAGCTGAAATTGGGAAACCACGACATGGTTACGATCGACCAACTGCCAACAACTGAGTTACAACAATACCATATAAAACGTACGCACGTACGGTAAGTTTACAGATCATTGTTGACATACGTACGTGATACTACGTTGTGACATCTTAGCAACAGAAATTTCGCGCCAAATTCCCCTAGCGACGGGACGGCAAAAGCGGGAGAGCATGTGAACTTCCGGCTGTCTTTCCGACGCGTTCCTTCCGCTTAGAAACCAACATTTCAACAGATTTGGTTACTGTTCCGTATTATTCTCACATCGGCAACTAAATTACAACACGGTCTGAAATAAGCGGCTGAAAAGTTCACGTTGTATTATTATCTTCTACGTAAATTACTAGCAGTAAAGACGAGTAGCCATTAGCCATCAAGGCGTTCTACAGCGCAAATCGTAACGCTGGCGCCCTCTCGTTAAAGTCACAGACTAACGAGAGTCTGTGTCTAACTAGTCTGTGGTTAAAGTATTGTTGTTTGACCACTGATCTTGAATCTTGTGGTGTACTACTAGTGCACGAATTTCTAGTTGTGCTAAATAGTCATGTCTATACACATATATGAGTGTATGTGTGAGTATATATGACTATACTACTACTATTCCAAGGTCTTTGGACTAATCAACTAATCAGAGGAATACCATGGTTTTTCGATTAGCGTCTTTTGGGTAAAGGTTGGGAGTTTTTCATTCTACGCGCGTCAAAAACTTCATTTACGCCAAAATAGTTTTCAGATGGCGCTCGCAATCGCAAGCAGCAATAGTATTTGCTAAAATAGCATTGCTTTGAGTTACGGATTGCTGCCGATCCTACGTGTTTTGTCCAAAAAATACCGAATAAATGCATTGTTCCGGCCAGGAAAAATTTATGTGATGCTTAGAACATGTATACTAAGGAAAATTGGAAATTAAGCCAACAGCTAAAATCATACACTAGTAGTAACGTAGTTCTGTAAGACACCTTTATGCACTTACGTTTCGTCGGAGTGGCATGACCCGGATTCGAACCAGCTAACCAGTTCGCCCCCAGATCACTTGCATAGCGCCTTAGTCGCTATGGCCACATCCTCAACTGGCATAAAGATAACTCACTGAACCCGTTATTAAGGTCACAACCGTGACCGGGGCTCCATTCGAGCATTGTTTTGATTTACGGATTGCTGCCGATCCTACGTGTTTTGTCCAAAAAATACCGAATAAGTGCATTGTTCTGGCTAGGAAAAATTTATGTGATGCCTAGAACATGTATAAACAGAGTAATGACGACAAAACAAATATAGTACATAAAGTTTAATTAGCAAAAAAATATTTAAATCAAGATAAAAAAATATTGATTGATCAATCAATGAGTCAATGGGTTTTAGCGAGCGTTAACCGCACCCGGTCATCTGCCCGACGAAGCCCTAAGGTCCTATGTCTGCAACACCCAGAATGGATTCTCAGGAGGTCACCCACCCAAGTACCAATCGGGGCCAATGCTGCTTAACTTCGGTGATCTGAAATATTGATTGGATAAAGCTCGACAACAATGCAAACTTTTTGTTTAATGCATTGTTTAATTGCATTGTTTAAAGCCCCAGTGTCACGAAAACAATCATTTGACGAATTGTATGCTTCCTAGTAATAAACGATAATATTATTAATAATTAATATGTTTATAACATGTACAAGTGTAAGCCAAGAAGTCCATGTGGAATGACATGCGCTAGCAGCAGGACTTATAATTCAAAGTTACACATAATAAATAAATAGTAAATAAAATTAGTCAAGTTACAAAACGAAAATGAATAATGGTCATTAAAATATTTACAATATACGATTCAATGGAGTTTATACTTATATTCTTAGTTATTAGTCGTTTGGGCCTACCTCCTGGCACTGAATGGGTTAATGAAAATGGCTTATAAATGTTACGTATTTCTTCAATTTTCCGGGGATACACATATCTGAAATAGGCCATAAAAAAAAACGTTAGCATTTTGAAAAGTTTAGGCACTAAACTGGGAGAAATAAAATCCTACCGTAGACAAGGCTGCAGTAAGGGGAAGGAGGATTCCTCAATTCCACCCCCCTCCCCTCCAATGCCGCCGGTTTTCTCCGTTTTGCCGAATCCCGTTTCGTCTAATAATTTTTTTGCCCAAATTCCGTGCTAACTCGCGCTGCTTCTCTCTCTCTCGGCTAATCATATAACATCAAATTTTTTGGTGAAACGGGAAAAATTTTCGACCAAATGGGATTCTGTGAAGCGGGATACAGCAAAACGGTAAGCCACCCCGCGGGCAGATCGGCTGGACCGAAATTGTGTTAACATCTTTATTTTTTTATTACAGCCGTGTAACCTATTTCTACAAATGCGAATTTGTTCGTCGATACAACTTGGATTTCTGGAGGCCTGAAAAGTCGATGGTTATTCTAAATGATACGTGGATCCTACACTGAAAAAAAAGGATATGAAATTGACTCTTCCACCTGTTTTCAAGCCAACCCCACGCCACCCATGTTTTGCATAAACCAGTCCTTACGAGTACGAAGTCACGGGACCAGACGAGCCTTTAAAAACGCTGCCGGGCCAAGGAATCAACGGGCAGATCGGCTGGACCGAAATTGTGTTAACATCTTTATTTTTTTATTACAGGTTGGTAAATCATGATTTATTCATATTTATTTTTCTCCTTTCTCTCAAATTTTTTTTAT
>JAHWFP010263358.1:13167-35016 GCA_023313725.1 Lithobius niger | reverse complement strand
GAGTTTTCTAGGTTTTTTGTGAAAAATAAGAAAATTCCCTGAGCTTTCCCTGAGTTTACAACATGATTTAAATTCCCCGAGTTTTCCTAGTTGGTGGAAACCCTGGTAGAGATAACATTTTTCGATTCCACTAAACAACTGTCCCAAGGAAAAAACATTCTCTTAATGACAAAATAAAAGCTGAACAGCTTTGCAGTAAGGCGTCTTACGAGAGGGATAATTTGATCCAACAAGTCGCCATTACATGCAACCCACAAAAATCTCCCATTTCTCACCTGGCCAGTATGCCCTACATCTCAATTTTACTTAGCAGATTTACCTGTGATTGTATCCACTCACTAATAGCATTAGTTAAATGTTTTACAGTAGTATTTCTTTCAACCATCATATTCCTCATGGCATCTCACCATTCCTTTTCACCTTTCTCTTTCCGCTTGCAAAATGCCGCAAATCTTGCATGTGATGAAACTGTTGATGTTGTTTCTCTTCGTTGTTGCTTTTCTGCTTCTTAATTTGAAGCGTAATATTCAGTATTTGTCTAGCCTTCATATTTGCACGACTTTCCTTTTTTTCAGTTTTTCGCATGTAGTATTATTCTACTAACCTTTCTGGTGATAATGGCAACATTTCCTCTTTTTCAAAGCTAGCTTGTTTTTCCGCTTGAGATGTGCCTTGACAAGTCCTATTTGGCACCACAGAATTTTGGGGAGATGTAGCACGGACGTGTCATTTTTTCCACTGCTCGAATCAGTTTTACTGCCATATGACAGGTGGCTGTGGCTACTGCTTCTAGTTTCTACAGTTCTGTGCCTCACAGTACTTGACCTTAACATCACCTGGAGCTCCGGTGCATTTTTCATCATTTGATCAATCACTTCATAATAAACCCATCCAGTACTGAATAAAACGGGTTCCGATATACACTGCCGCTCAACTATTCTTTTATACGTGTCAAGAAGGTTAGCCCATTTTTTAGATACTTGTTCTACAGGTACAACGTACCCTTTTCTAGACATTTCATCAGACACGGCCTCCCATACCACTCGCTTTCTATTCTTTTTCTTTAATGGCTGATAGGCTTTCTTGCCGTCCACTAAACCTAAAAGAAGCTTAATACTTCCAGGACTCCATACAAACGGCTCTGTAAAAAAAAATTTTTTTAAATTTAAAAAACAAACGTTTAAATTATTGTACGGCTTCTCACGTTAAACATCCATGAAATAAGAGTCTACCTTGGGCTTGTTCTTCTGGTAAGTTGTCTTGCAAATTTCCAGATGTCACATCTATTCCACTGCGGAGCATTTCACCAATAATTTCGTAATATGGCCAAGCAGTGCTGTCACTTCCAATTCGGTTCTGCCTGTCAGTAAGTCTTTTGTGCATAATAAGAAGGTTTGTCCATTTTTTCGAAACGGCTTCTCATCGGCTTAACTCGTAGCCTTTCTCAGCCATATCATTCGCAATGGACTTCCACATCACCCGTTTCTTCATTTTATTTAAAAGTCTGTATGCTTGCTTTTCTTTAACTAGAGTCAACAACATTCTTATGCTTCCATCTCGCCATTTAAAAGATCCTGTGAAATAAATTTAACACTGTTAAATCAGCCAGTACATAACAACACAAGAACTGGAATAAAATCAAGATTGCGGAATCCAGTAGGGGTTTTAAGCTTGTTAACAGCAGTAAAGGCCACACTAGTAAAATTGTTTACTTTTTTTTTTTTATTTAGTTGACCACAATTATTCTTTAAGATGTAAACGAATATTATATTTATGTCAGCTCCTATTTTTTGCTAAATAACTTCTCAGTCAAATAACTTGAAATTTGCCCCTTGACTTGTTTCAAGCTGGTTAAAACGGTATTGAAAATTATAATGGCCTAATCGGTAAAAAAAATATGGTAAAAATATGAATTTTACCAGCGCAACATAAAAAATTAGATCCACAACAATTTAAAACACACACAAGCCTGTAAAACAAATGTTTAACTTTGCAGGGCCAAAACAATTTACATCGGCAACGCTGTTATAACTACAGCCGCGCCGACACCAACTTCACTGACCAGTTTTAAAAGATAGGTAACCGGTTGGCACAGTGGAATTTAGAAGACATTATTGAAGTTAACAGCACAAATCCACCTTAGAAGGACACTATTGTCCTATTGTTGAATTTTCAGCAAATGAAGGTGAAAGAAAGGTCGCTGAAAGTTCAACAATAATAACAGTTGACCAACAATTGGTGTCCTTCTAAGGTGGATTTGTATAGTTTAGTTCAATAATGTTAAAGATCTGCCGATACTGGTACCGATATCCAAATTTAATCATTAATATTTTATCAATGGTGGAGTTTTCTTCAAAAATCCATTTTTACAATAAAAAATGTTAAAATAGTAACCAACTATCTGTGAAGATATTGTCATCCTGAGGAGCAAGACGCCGCAAACCGCGTGTCGTAACCTCGAATGATTCCAGAGTTATCGATATTTTAGTGAAAGATGCCAATACCGACCAACAGGCTACCACAAATATTGGCAACCAATCTGATCCAGTGTCAGTATCGGTGCAGCCTTGGTTATAACCATAGCTTAAAGGGACACCCGGCCTGCCTTATAACAGCCACGGGCTGATCGCCATCCATGCATTGAGCATCGCAAAGGTCATTTGAGATAGTAGCTGCGTTCCTCGCAGCAAAGTTTGCAACTACTGTCTCAATTGGCATTGCGTGTAATAGATGAACCAGCATGAACGCATTAATCATGTCGTCACAAACCGGAACGATTCTCATATTTTAACATCACAATTTATGATTTTCTAGGCTAGTGTCTTACAATTTTGCTTCGGCGATATATTGGAATAATTAATTTTAATTTTTACCGCATAGAGATGAAACGTCATGGTTATTGTGAGCGTGCAAAGCATCATATACAGGGTGGTCCACAAAAAATTGACGACCCAAGATTTTCGAAGTCCTACTTGGGCGTAGTACAATGTCACTAGGTGGGGGGAGCCTTGCCCCCACAGTCGGAGAGTAACTGAATGAGCTTGTCGTCGGGGAAAAACCGGAAAATAGTCTAGCCTACATGACAACAAAATCTGTACGAATTTGAAAAAAAAACTGAAAATCGAGTAGGCTGTTTTGTTTGCTAGTAGTCGTAACTGTTGCTACCCCATCACATCCATGATTTAAGAGCTATCTTAGAAAATGCAAAAACGTAAAGTAAATATGTACAAAACAAAATTTAGTTTTAAAGGAATCGATAATGAACTTTACGAAAATCATGTACAGTGGCTAAACAGAAAATAGATTTGCAACGTTGGACCATCAACACCATGCTTCAACATGGATCTTAGTTACGAGGACTCATCTGTGATGTCAACACTTGATCAGTTATAGCTGAAAGGAGAAGGCCGCATTTTGAAGTCCATTTGACAACATAAAGTTTGTGAGGGGTCACAGGGACTCCAACAAAGTACCAGCAGCAGCCCAGTGTTCAAGAGCCCCGGCCTCCCAACCAAGCGTACGCCAATTCAAACACAGCCTCTAACCAATTCGAGACTTTAAAAAAAAATTGGCTGCGCTTACAATTACCCGTTTACTTTGAGGGCGAACTGTGTGTTCTTCCTAGGGTTGAAGCCGAAACTTCTATAAATTTGTACAGAACTAAACTTGTCGGTCTTTCCAGCAAGGTTTCGTCATTTAAAGTCTGATAACAGTTAACTCCATGAAAATCGAAAAAAGAATCAAAATTGAAGGCAGAGTTGGCGGCTTGATTTGCTAGTAGCCCTTTTCCTCTCAGGCCATTGCCACAATATTTTCAAAATACAGTAATTCTCATTTAATTCAGGAACGTTATCTAAATCTTTCGCCGTTTGAAACGTAAGCAACAACACAAACCAAAATTACTCAGCGTTAGTTAAAGGTAAGGTATTAATATTCGAAAAACATAAATTTTTCCAGGGTCAAAATTGGTTTCTATTGTCTTACTGAAAACACGTACTACCTGTAAATTTGATTGCATTCAATTCCTGGGTGCTCCTTTGTGTCTTGAGGTTTTTTGCTCTGTAGATCCGGCCAGCTGCGCAACCACTGCGCATGCGCGCAGCCCTCCTGTAAAAGCACTCAGCTCGGGCCAGCCGCCATCATTTTTACTCTCGATATGTCATGGCGGTGAATCAAGAGGGGATGTAGGGTGTGTATTTACAGGTAGTATACATTTTCAATAAGACAATAGAAACCAATTTTGACCCTAGAAAAATTTAGGTTTCCAGTTGTCGGCACGAAAATGTCTACTACCTGTGAATTTGATTGCATTTACAGTTGACGGTTTACCCCGGGTTGCGGCTGGCTCCCCCAAAAAGTTTAACCAAACCTCACACTTTATTGAATAACAGAAACAGGATTGTCGGTTCTCTTTCGTAAAAATTGGTGGCCCTGAAAAAAGCCGTTTTATTACAGATGAGGTCTTTCCTCAATCTTCTGGAGGTCTTCGTTTCTGTATTAAGTGCTTATGGGGGGTTGGACGACACATCTGGCTGCTACTATGGATTCGCCACGGTGTAGTACATTTTCTTGTCTTGACATGTCCCTGAAGCAGTGACTTGTGAAGACAGTTTGGTTTCACCATGATGCATCTTGGAGGATCTCTGGAATGGAGACTTGACTGTGGAACGCCCATGAGGTGGAAAGTGCCCTGAGTTTGTGCGCTGTGACTTTGATGTTATTGTCTGTGCAGTCGATATCTTTGTCATCACAAACTTTGTGGATAACTTTGTTGATCCAATTTGCTACCATAGCTGCAGAAGTTATGTTGACTCCTTTTGCGAAGGGCAGGAAAACTTGCCGTTTTGAGGAGTAAGATGATAGTAGCCACCCATGCAGGTGTAAGATGTTTAGGTTCGGGTGAAGTTTGGTTCCCTTTTGTTGCGTTAATAGATCCGGAAGGTTTGAAAGCCTTCTTGGTTGGTCTACGAGGAGGTTTAGAAGACGGAGGAACCATGGGGCTGCTGGCCAGTTTGGTGCGATCAGGAGAAAGAGACCTTGAGTTTGCTCTATCTTCTGTAGAACCGATGGGATTAGCTTGAATGGAGGGAAGAGATAGGCGTAAAGGTTCTTCCAAGGGTAGGTCAGAGCATCCACGGCGCAGGCCAATTCGTCCGGCACTGGGCTGATTAAATGGGGAAGTCTGGCATTGTGCCTCGTGGAGAATAGGTCGATTATTGGTTTGCCCCAAAGCGTAAAGAGATATTCATAGATTGATTTCTTTAGAGTCCGTTCCCCTGAGGGTAGTTTGTTGCGGGATAGAGCGTCTGCTATTGCATTCCGTTTGCCAGGTAAGTGCAAGGGCTGAAGAGTGGTGTGGAAACTTTGGCAAAAGTTGAAGAGTTCTGATGTTATTTGATGTAGATTCCGGGATCAGGTTCCTACTTCCTTCTGGATGTAAGCTACTGCAGTGGTGTTGTTTGCTTAGACTTGGACTGTTTCGTTTGCTACAAGGTGCTGAAAGTGAATGAGGGCATTGTGAATGGCCTTCAGTTCGAGCTCGTTGATATGATCGTGTGCGTTGGGAAGCATCACCAGATGCTTCGTGATGTTAGATGTGCGCTCCCCATCGTGTTTGGGATGCGTCTGTGAAGAGGTGAAGGTCGCGGGTTTGGTTCGTGTAGAAGCACTGTCTTCAAAAGATTGGTTCTGTCTATCCACCATAGTAGACTGCCCCATGGATAGTTGATGTCGGAGGGTTTGGTGGCTTTTGATGGTGGGTGGTGTGAGCCCCAGACATCGATTCGGAAGTGGTGGAAGGGGCGAGTCATCATCTGCCATAAGGTATGAGGCCGGCCATCGAATCCTTTTTTCCTATTAGTGAATTCAGGGACGTGAGAAAGTGGTTTGTTGTTTGGAAAAAGGATAGGCCGTGTGAGAGATCTTCTTTCCTTTCATTTGATGGTGTTACAGATGCTTGTAGCAAGTTGAATTCTACTCCGAGGAAAGTGAAAAGTTGACGAGAAGAGCCTTGACTTCTTCCAGTTGATGCCAAAGCCCAATTTGTGTAGAAGGGTTATGGTGAAGTGTTTGTTTTGGAGTAGCTGTTGATGGCTGATGTTGTTGAGCAGCCAATTGTCAAGGAATGCATTTGCAGCGATCAGATGGCGGTGGGAGATGACTTAGAACGGGTTTTAGCACCAATGTGAGGATTCTGGGAGTGGCATTCAGTCCGAACGGGATGCTTTGGAATTCACAAACTTTGTTTAAGTAGGCCACATGAACCGTAAGTAGTGGAGAGGGGACGGATGGAGGGGTACGTGGAGGTAAGCATCTTGGAGATCGATGGAGATAGTCCATTCGACGCCGTGGAGTGGTTGAGTGCCGCGGAGGAGAAGGTTGAACCACGATACTCGGGTCTTCTGGAAGTGGACTGGCGTGTGGGTAGGAGATCCGCATGAAGACGGCGAATCCATGTGGCAGCCAAGATGTGAAGCCAATTCCTTGAGCTGACGATTTTTCGAAGATCTTCAATCGCGTAAGCTTTAACAAAAGATCGGCGTGGTGGTTCTTGTGCTTCTGTTGGGCGAAAGATCTTGAGGGCGACATCTTTCGGGCGAAAGATCTTGAGCGAAAGATGCTGGAGAGTTCTTCTGGTGCAACCGTCTTCGACGAAAACTTGAGGAAAAGAGATGGCGGCCGGCCGGAGTCAAACGCTTTTATAGGAGGGCTGCGCGCATGTGCAGTGGGTTGCGCAGCAGGCTGGATCTAGACAGTGAAAAACCTCAAGACACAAAGGAGCACCCAGGAACTCAACGCCATCAAATTTACGGGTATAGTAGACATTTTCGTGCCGACAACTAAAAACTAATTTTTTAACTCATCAGTTCATTTAGTTTGTAAAACAAATGAATTAAGAAAAACAACAGAATTTGGTCACAATTAGGTTTTTACGACCTCTCGTGATGAAGAAAGTCTGAAGAAAAACAGTTGAAATTTACTTAACAATATGTTGCCAACAGGTTCTTAGGAAGCCAAACATAAGCCCTCTAATAGCACAAAGTGCTTCAGCTTCCGTGGCTCTGTCACGGACCCCCACTGGGGGAACTTACAGCACTCCCCATAACCCCTAGCTGGGTTTCGCCGGGCCCCTACAGAACTCGAAACAAATAAATTTTCTTTGCCCAATTGTCACAAGGAATCTGGTACAAAATGCTAAAAAAAGATTAAGGGAAAGTACAGTTCTAACACCTTCTTCAACAACTACTTCTGTAAAACTTGAACCCATTGTCCCTGGTGATCGCCAACCTGATTTAAATTCCAATCCGCCCGTCCCTTCGTTGATATATTCCACAAGCGCCGTAACTAGCCTTTTTCAAAGGGGAGTGGAAGAGTAAAATGTAGGGCCCAAAAAACTTAAAACAAGGTTGTGGCCTATTTTATGGTTACGTTCATGTTAAGGTTGCAGCCTATTTTATAGTAAACTTCATGGCCGAGGGGACTCCAGCTTTGAATTTAGGGTCCCCTTGCCTCCTTGGCCCGGATGCCTTGTGCCCTTTGCGGGGCGCGCGCCCCCCCCGTGCGGCGCTGTATTCCACACAACAGCTGGTCCTTCTATCTGTAATCTTGGAATTGGAGAGAATAACAATAAAAACCGTATTGCTACAAAAAATATAGTATTTTTGCATTTCTTCCCAATAATCACACGAATATTTTTACCAACCAATGTGTCCACGATTCATGTGTAATTTCCAAGTGGATTGATGCAGAAACGTATCTCCACATTCATCGGATCTGTGGAGTTTCTCCCGCTGCAAATGAGTAGAATCATGTCTTTTGAGTGATCCCTTCTTCTTTGGAAATGCAGCTTCGCAAAGACCGCATTTAAACGGTTTCACCCAGGAATGATACACGAGATGTCTTTTGAGATTCCCCACTTGTGAAATACAAACATCACAGTTACACGGCTTTTCGCCACTATGCATGCGAAGATGCATGTTTAAACTTGTTTTTTGTTTAAATACCGAACTACACACATCGCAGCTGAACGGCATTTCTCAACGACAGTAGCCTACATGACTGGTCTATAATCCAAAAAGATCAAATTTAAAATTGTTAGGAAGAGTTTCTGTTTTCGTCGCAAGGAAAATGAAATAAACATTAATTAAGTTGCTTCTTTGGAAAACAGCGAAAAAACCGCCATCAATTCAAGCGAATTCAAGTGGATAAATATGGAGCCTGGGAAACATGGCTATTGGTACCAGTAATATGCATCTCAGACAGCGCTAGTTCGTAGCAGAATAATATGAAGCAACCTCGGTGGGCCCAGGAGTGCATGCCAGGGAGGGAGATAGTTGGGACGTCCAGAATAGGTTTCGGCAGGAAAGGCGGCTGGAAACTACCTTTTGTGGTGACGCAAGCCATTGAGGTTGCGAGGAAGATGGCCAGGAGTTTGTGGATGACGTACTTAGATGTGGCAAAAACCTATGGTGGCATTGTGGTTTAAGTGTTTAATTGCCCCACCCGGAGGTTCCATGACAATATAAAAAAGAAAACAACAACGATCAAAGGCAAGAATTTACACATGGAACACACACACTTAGTTTGCTTCCTCCCTCTCGCCAAATCAGCCCTAAACGCTGTCTCACTACCTATACACGCAACATAGTCCAGAAGTGCAGTACACTCCCGCACAGAGCGTGGAAAGAAGGAATGATGAAAATACTCTCTTTTACATTGATAGAGTCCATTCTTTGCAGTATGGTCATTTTCCCTCAAAAAATGAGGTGCGAAAATAAACTTATTCTCATCCAGAACCGTGAGGCCCTTCCTAATCTTGTAGTAGAGAAAGTCTGTGCTCCCTCCTGCGTGTCTCCAGGGATGGCTAATTCATATCCTCCATCTGTAACACACTCATCCTGACCCCAACGGTTACTCACAGTTCTTGCAGCAACGACGTAGTACTGCCTCAAGGTCAGCAATGTCGCACTTCCTGTAGCATTGATGGGGTAAGTAGGGAGTTATTGTGAAGGGAGCTCAGGCTGCTACGAGTGGGGGAAGGGTTTACTGCTTTGATTCAGAGGCTGTACGTGGGGGAAAGTAGATGGTTTCCTGGAATGGTGCCAAGGCTGGTGGGGGAGGGGGTGAAGTGTAAGAGGGGCATGAGGTAGAGTTATCCGTCGTCTCTACTGCTCTTCGTGGTATATTTGAGGGGGTTGAAGAGGAGGTTGTTTGAGTGGGGGATGGGTTTTGTCTGGAGGAATGGGGGTAGGGAGGGGGCCCAGATGTTGGTTGGGACTTTGCCGGCGATGTGGGAATTTTGGAGGGTGGAAGGGAACACCTGGAAGCACTGCTGGGAGTGTGTGCTGAATGGGTAGGAAGATGAAAGTGGCATTCATCAGAGGTCTGATGGGGTGGGGATGATGAGTGGGAGGGAGGGGATTCGAGGAGACCTGGGTGGAAGTGTCGAGGTGAAAAAGGTGATGGAATATGATTACCTGGGTGAGAGTGTAGGACGCCGTGTTATCGGCTCCTGGTATTATTTGGAGCGTATAGCTGGGAAGGTGCAGGGTATGATAAAGAAGTTGGTGATGCGGGAATACAATAGGTATGAGGTTTCAAGGATTTTGTGACAGGGAGTGGCTGTTCAGAGGGTGATGTGTGTGGTAGGGGTGTCGGTGTATGAGATAAAGGATTGGAATCAGCTGAAGAGGTGTCAGAACAAGGTGGGTGTCAGGAGCTAACTGTTTTTCTGCAGGGGGAGTGATGAAGGTGGAAATGGAGTGGTTGGTTTTTTTAGGCTAGGGACGCGATGGCGAAGGTTAGGTTAGAAGACTCTGGAAGGAGATTATGGTGCACAAGATGTATGGTTATGTGACGCGGAGATGCTCCACTGAATGGGTGGTGAAGACGAGGATTCTGGCTAGAAAGTTTGTGAAGGTGAGGGCGGCGGGGGGGGGGGGGGCGAGGAGGAGTATGGAGTGTAGAATGTGGAATAAAGAGTTGGAAGTGGAAAGGTAGAGACAAAAGCTGGAGAGTAAGAATTCAGCGGTTCAGAACAAGTTGCAATTTGGTTCGAATGATGCCCAGGCCAAGATGTTGAAGCGTCAAGGGGCAGGATCGGGTGTCCACAGATAAGCTAGTACTGTCGCAGTTCTGGATCAGCCAGTCGTTGTGATATACATGTGTCTGGGTTCGCTGTTGATGAAGGAACCCCAGTACAGGCTTGAGCAAGCAAGTAAAGACTTGGGCCACTGTCCACAGCCCGAGTGGCAGTACTTGGAACTAGAAGATCACACCTTGACATATGAAGCTGGACGAGGTGTCCAGGTCTATAGATGTTGTGAATTCGCCTGGTTGGATTGCTTGCCTCACTGCCGCTAGTGTCTCCATCATGAAAAGTCGGTTGTGAATAAAGCGCTTCAAGTGTTGCCGATTGAAAATTAACCGTGTCCCTCCATTCTTCTTTGCGATAACCTTGGTAGGGCTGTAGAATCCCATTGTGTTCGGCGGAACCTTTCAGATCGCGCCATTCTCCAGGAGCTAGTTCAATTCCAGGCAAAGAGCAGGGTTGTAGTCCTTGTCGAGGAGCCATTGCGAGCGATCCACGACTGTTACGGCCGGGTGGCTCTTGAAAGGTGGGGGGGACCCGCATCCTTTTGCTAAGACGGACAGAACGAAGGCTCTTTTGTGGTTGCTCGCCACATATAGTACATGTGGTACACCCCACTACTTCAAAGAATTGTGCATATTTTGATTGGAATATGCCACTTTGCGTGTGGGTACCTTAGGCCAATACTAAGTTTTTCAGTGGGGGGGGGGGGGAGTCACCGTGAATTTCATGTAGAACACCAAAATGGCTACCAATTTTTTTGTATGAAGTAAAAATTGTCCTATTTTTTGTTCTTGAGGTCCAAGTCGACTAATCTGAAGCTGCTGAGAATGATGGTTTTCATAAAAACCTTTAAATACTATTTCTTCGGCCCACTTTATGCTTCAATTTCGAAAGTACCTTTTTTTTTGCCAATATATTTGATTTCACTATCATCAGGAAAAAATTCACTATCGTCAGGAGTCGACAAATTTTACCCCTGCCCGAGCTAAATGCTCTTCGCTACGTCCCTGGTTCTGCCCTAATAAGTTAAAAAAAAGTGGCCTCTGCCCGTCACCTTCCCGACTGGCCTTTTGACGAGCCAGTCCAACATGGCGGGGATGAGGTCAAACGGGACTTCAGATCTAACAACACTATCACTAGGAGCAGTATTGTGATCAATATCTTGACAAACTATCTGAAACTATCGTGGACTGATCTTTTTGCGAGACGGAAGACTGGTTGTGTTTACTGGACGCGCTCGATGCGGAAGAAACCAGTTTCTTGTCCAGCTGTCCTTCCCGTTAGCGCGATCGTGCCAATGAAGCTTCAAACTTAGAAATCTTTCTGTCACAGAAGTTAACACAATACAATGCTTAATTCACGGATTCACCTGAAATACACACGGTCTGCAGTTATGGCAAGGTTGATGTGTATCCTTGGGTGTAAAGCGATTGCCGCATTGAACACATGCGATCGGGGTTGACATAACGTTAAAACGTGGCTTGATAGAGAACACACGATCGAAAAACACAACCACGCTTGGTCACGTCCAACAAAATATGAGGGGGAATATCGTTACACACCTAGGGGTGGTTGGAGCAATCAGGCAGGTGGCGCTATTGCATGCATCTCTCTTTCCTAAGGGGTTTGGAAGTGGGAGAACGAAAAGTGTAAAATTACAAGTGAGTATTTTCGGATAGTAGTAAAAATATTGCCCATCTCTAGTGTCTCCCTTTGCCGCCAACCCCTACGGTAGCAACACTTCTGACCATTTATTTTGGATCAACATACTACCAAGTAGAAGGGAGAATAATGGAGGGGTCCCACCTGGAATACCCACCCGGAACAACAAGAGGAAGCGCGTCCTAAGTGGTCAGCTACCAGCCAAATGAACTCCGGATCGGATTCCACAACCACCTAATTCTTTAAAAAAAAAGAAAAAAAGCCGTCTGATGATGGGAAAAGGCTACACACATCTACAGAAAGTAAGAGGGTTTAAAGTAATCCCTTTCACAATGGACTCTGACCATTACATTGAGGTGTGAGCCCCGACTGATGCCTACAGGTACATCCAAGGTAACACGATGAGAAAACCCGATACCAACACTGCCCGTGCACTTTAGTTCCACTTTTCCTCGCCACAATAGCTCCAAAGCTGCGGTTGCCCCTTCCCAGTCATTCTTTCTGTCTCGTTATTGTCATGTAATGCTGGCAGATTTGAAAAGTCATGCTAAGCCCGGTCTTGAGCTCCGTGTACTTCTACGCAAGAGGTCGGAATCGGGTTGGAGCAGCCTAGAGACTTAAGTCCCGACGCAAATTGGAACCTGAAAACGAAGTCACCTGTTGGTATTTCCTCAAATTCTTGTTTGGAATGATACAGGCTACGGTGAAAGATATTGTCCCTTTTTGTGGAAAGGGGATATTGAAAAATCATTCTTCTGAGATTCTGACAAGTGTTGACTGCAATCCATAACCCCACAGAAACTTCTTTAAGAAATACCACTACTTTTCCAGCATTGCTGCCACAATGACATTCTAGAAAAAAAGCTAGCAACCAAATAAAAGGAAAAATTGCCAGCCCCAGCCGGCTAATTCAGTTTCTCTTGCTAAACGTCTAGAACGCTGGGATTGGGGTGGAGTTGCATTCTTTTTTGTTCCGTTAGAAAGTCCGGAGCCTTCTTGGGTCATCGATCAAAACTTTCATAAGCGGAGGGAACCAGGCTGCCGAGGGCTAGTTGGGGGCTATGAGCAGGAAGATCCCTGTGATTGAATCTATTTTCAGCAGCACCTGTGGTAGCAGTTTGAAAGGTGGGATCAGGTAGGCAAAGGGGTTCATCCAAGGAAACGACAGTTAGTCTACTGTCCAAGCTTGTTCACCCGTGACTGAGCTGATGAAGTAGGGAATTCTGGCATTGTGACTCGTGGCAAATAAATTGACCATTGGGGTTCCCCATGCGTTGAACAGAAATTTGCAAGTGGATGTCTTAAAGGTCCATTCTCCTGAGGGAGGCTTGTGACGTCTGGAGAGGGAATCTGAGATGACATTCCGGCTCCATGAAATGTGGAGGAAGAGAATCATTGTCTTCATTTCGATGCAGAGAGTGAAGATCTCTGAGGTGACTTCGTCAGTTTCCTAGACTTTATTCCTCCTTCCTTCCTTAGATATGCTGCAGCCGTTGTGTTGTCTAGTTGGACTTGAAATATTTTACGTTAAAACAAGGCGGAAATAACAGTGCACGATAAAACAGCGGACAACAAAATGGTGCAGAAAGTTGTTTTAAAAGGATGATATTTCGAGAATTATCAATGCTATTCTCTTTTCAAAGTGCAAAGTTGAGGGTGAGTGGTGAATGAGCTCAGTCTGGTTGCTGGAGGTTTGCGGATTTGGTCGAACCCTTAAGAAGGGTATCTTGGCAAAGTCCCTGCCAGCATTGTCAGCCAGGGTAGAGTGAGAGACTACCATGCTCCTTCAGCAGCTATGGGAACTTAGTCTGGCCAATTCTGGACAACCTTTTGGCCCCTGTGGGAGGTTTCCCGGTTCGAATTCCCGGGTTTGTACCTCCCTTTATCAAATATTCCTGATCTCAAAAAAGGCTGGTAATGTTAAAAAATTAAGCCGGTTCAGCCACACAAGCATTAAATTGCTTCGGTTGACTTAAGGCTCAAAGAAGTAATTTTAAGAAAATTAAAAAAATAAAAAATAAATAAAATAAAAAATTATTCGTACACTAGAATGAGACTATTTTAAAATAAAATAGGTACTTTATGATGCAATACATGTACAACCCCCCCACCGGACACCCATAATGCCCCTAGTGATTTTGTCCATAAAAAAATCACTATTTTTACTTGTAAATCTAAGAAGGTATGATGCTGGTTAAAAAGACTTGCTGATTTTTAAAATGTCCCGATTTTCATGTGGCGATAGGTCAGTCAGTAACACTAACATCTTTATAAATATAAAACGGCAAAAAAGTCTTGTCAACAAAAATAAAATCAAACTAACACGGTGGATAAAATAAAATCAGATTTGCAACTTAAAGTTGTGGGTAATGCCACGAAGATAGTCGAGCAGCAGTTGATCAGAGGTTGCATAACGTTCAAGTATGTTCAAAATGCGTTTCGCAGTTTCTCTGTAAACTTTTTCCCCTCTAGGTGGCTCCATACCGCTGATTTACTGGTCGACTTGTAATTCGTTCAAACTTTGCTCTTTCTTTAGTGCCTTGATGAATTTCCAAACAGTGGGGTGCGCATACTCTAGTAGCTGGCTGATTTTACTAACTGCGCTATCATCACATGAACATCAGGACTTTTTAAAAATCAGGACTATTGTTATTGAGAAGTCTTTTTGCCAGCTTACTTCTTATAAATAAAGATAGTGATTTTTTACGCACACAAATCACTAAGGGCTTTATGGGTGTCCGTGGGGGGATTCTGTACACGTCTTAGTTTAGTGTACAAAATAGGGAGCTTCAGCTTTGCACTTTGAAAAGAGGAAAGCATTCATAATACTCAAAGTATCATCGCTTTAAAACAACGTTTTGCGCTGTTTTGTCGTCGCGCCGCTTTGAAAACGTTTGCGCTGTTTTGACGTACACTGTTTTGTCGTCACGCTGTTTTGTCGCCGCTGTTTTGACGGGATACCATTTTCCCTGACACGAGTGCTGAAAATGACGTAGGCCGCTGATGACCACTTTTAGATCAAGGACGTTTATGTGACCATGGTCCATTTCTGTGCACAGTCTGGATTCTTCGTGATTTCTGATGTGTGCTCCCCAGCCTTCTAGTGAGGCGTCCGTTAGGAGACGAAGGTCGGGTTGATGTTCGTGACGAAGAACTGATTGAGACAAAACATGGGCGTCTGACCACCACAGGAGTTTCCAGAGGGTGCGGGGCATCTCCTGGTTGCATATATCTCCCCAGACGTCAATGCCATAGTTGTGGAAGGGTCTGGTCATCCATTTCCCATCAGGGATTTGCCATGGAGTCCATTTTCCTAATGAGGCAATTGAGTTCTGTGAGAGTGTAAGACTCTTTTTCTTAGAAAGGCTCTGGATAGAGATATCACGTCCCCTATGCAATCCACTGAAGGCATCACTGTTGCAGATGAGAGGTTGAAGAAGACTCCTAGGAAAACGAATTCTTGGGCTGGGACTAATCGTGATTTCTTTAGATTTATGCCGAAACCTAGGCGGCAGAGGAGGTTTTGTTTAGGGATCGGCCGATATGACTTTGACATTGACATTGACATTGAAAAACACCAGCAGGAAGCTTGTTGCTTTTGATGCTGGGAGGAAATGGGTAGGGTTCACCAGTTCTTGTACACAAACTGAGGGGTGATGGTCGGTAAGAAGGTATCTAATTTGGTTTTGAAGATATTGGTATTTGATGCGGTGACAATGTCCCTAGGCAGACGGTTCCAGGTGCTGCAAATCCGGAAAGGAAGAGAGAGTTCTCGGTTTTTGGAAGTGCAGCGGCGTTGAAAGATCTTGAGCCCGTTGTTTCTAGTTTGTGGGTTGTTATTGAGGACAAAAAGGGGTTTATTTGTGTTTGAGGGAGAGTGCAGGTGGTTGTAGGTAAAGATGAGATCGCCTCGGATTCTGCGGTATTCGAGGGTGGGGAGTAGGAGAGCTTTCAGGCGTTCATTGTAGGAGAGGTGACGGATGGAATGGACTTGTTTTGTGGCTCTTCTCTGGAGTCTCTCGAGTTTGTCGCGGTCGGATTCAAATCTGATCCACCAAGCAGAATTAGCGTACTCAAGGATGCTGCGAACAAGGGAGCGGTAGAGTAAAAAGAATGTACGTTCGTCAAGAACAGAGAAGGAGTTCCTGATGATAGCAAGCATCCGATAGCCTCGTCTGGTAATGAGGTCAATGTGTTGAGAAAAGGTGAGTTTTTGATCGATGAGCTTTTTACCGATACGATATGATACCGATGAAAGGTAAACCGATCCGATACAATCCGATACGATGCCGATAATAATAATACAAAATCACGACTAAAAGTTTAAATTACATACAAAAAATGCAACTTCGGTTTCTGGTTTTGTGTGGGTTCCAACTGTTGAGATTATCCAAAAAATTCTGTGCAGCAATAACAGCATTTTTAATCCTATTCCTACATATGGCTTCAGTATATTCATCTTCTCAGTTAGATTTTAGTTGGTTGTTGTAAAACTTAGATCATGGAACTGTCAGGTGCTACATTTTCATTATAAACTGAGCAAATGGGTTTGCTTTTCTCACTTGGTTGTTGATTTTGCCGCATTTGGTGTCAGTTTTTCAGGGAAGACAGTTGTGTTTCTTGGCATCACAAATATCTGTATCGGATGCCTTATAGTGGTCCGATACCGATATGGCAAAAATGACGATAAATACAGATTAAACCGATACCGATATCAATATCGGACTATCCCTAGTTTTGCTGCAAAATGTAGATTGTCGATGACAAGATATGGACTTTGGTCCAATCGTCGAGGTAGGCATTTGCAGGAATTTGGGATAGGTGTAGAAAAGCCAAAATTGGTTTGAGAACTAGCGTGAAGATTCTTGGAAATGCTTTTAAACTGAAAGGGAGACAATGGAATTTGTACTGTTCCGTCGTACATGAAGTAGAAGAGATAGCGTACTGAATGGTGTAAGGGGACCTGAAGGTGTGCATCTTCTAGATCTATGGATACGGTCCAGTCGTTTGGTTACAACCGTTGACGAATGGAGTCGGAGAGTTTCCATTTTGAAATGGGTGTTTTCCATCTTTTTGTTTAAGATTTTCAAATTGAAGATGAGCCTTTCTCCGCCCGACTTCTTTGGTCGTAGGAAGATTGAGCTGTAGAATCCCGGACAAAGTTGATCTTTGCTTACTGCAATGGCTTCTTTTCGCAGGAGGTCGGGTACTTCTGGGAAAGTTTGGATGAAACATGAAGAACGAATTCCCATGGAGATGAAGAGATGAGTGAGGATTTGCTCTTGAAAATTGAGCGGAAGCCGTGACTGATTATGGAGAGTATTTGCCGAGTCGAGGTTATTTTCTGCCAAGCTGGTAGGAAATGACAGTGGAGGTCCCCGAATGGAAATGACAGGTGAAAGATTATGTCATTGATTGTTGCTAGGCTTGTTTCTTGAGTTGTTTGGGGAGGAGTTGCGGTTTCGCTGGACAGGTGTTGAGCTGCGATTTTTACGTCTTCCACGATTGGGTTGTCTGCCACAAAAGGACTGATAGTCGGAGTTTTTATTGGAGTTGAGATTCCTCAGCGTTAAACTGATTTCTTGACTTGTTCCAATTGTTCTTGTTGCCTTGTTTGTTGAAGACCTCTTTGAAGATTATTTGTAATAGGGTTTTGATTGCTGCTTTGGTTGGATTTCTTTCAGATGGCGGGAGACGTCAAGCTGTGGAGCCAATTTAGGGATTAATCCTCTGAAGAGTGCGTTGGCCTCATGAATAGGTTTGTTACGAAGTTCATGTTTCATTGAGTTGTTCAAGTTTGCTGTGGAATGAAGAGCGACGTCATGAAGAAGGGGGTTGAATTGAAGAGAGCCTTGGTGAACCAATTCATTGAATGATAAGTGGCAAAGCAAGCCTTCCTGAAAAGTTTGTTGAACAGGAAAACCATGAGTTTAGTTTCAGTAGGATCCGATTGAAAGGAAAGCTTTTTGCTAAGAGCATTAGCAGCGATGTTAAGGACATCAGCTTGGGACGCAGCGCGAAGGCATAACTGAAGAATCTTGTCATTGTCTCTTGAGAACCGATGATTGAACTTCAGCCTTTTTAAGCATGCACATGGTGGTTC
The DNA here is from genome assembly GCA_023313725.1 of Lithobius niger. Taxonomy (NCBI): domain Eukaryota; kingdom Metazoa; phylum Arthropoda; class Chilopoda; order Lithobiomorpha; family Lithobiidae; genus Lithobius; species Lithobius niger. The sequence continues at coordinate 17,158 of JAHWFP010263358.1, read as the reverse complement.
TGAAACCCATTTTGGCTTCAGCAATTAAAAATGCTGATTGAGTGTAGGTATCAAAATGTTTGGGGCTGGCAGAGCCGTTACCCAGCGGTTTAAAGAACCAATTTTCTCTTCCTGGTCGAGGTGTAGGGGGCTTCTTTATCCAATTCCAGTGGTTCTCCTTTGCCACATAGTAGGCCTCTAGTCCGTAGGATAGGACGAAGTGTTAAGTCTTGAGCAGTTCAGATAACAGGATTCTGGACGGATCTTCGAAGTCAGAAAAGGAAGAATTGTCCTCAAAGTGAACCAAAAATTGAAGAATTTGAACGAAAATTCGTATGAAAACCGAGGAAAAACCTGTAGCGCTGTAGTGTAGTAATGGTGGCGAGAGCGATACTTTCATTTAAGCGGAATCCAAAAGTCTTTCGGTGCTGTCGGTTGATTAACTCTGCCGTGGGAAGGAGCACTTTCAGCTTCACTTCCACTTATCATTTACCAGGGTGACTTTAATATACGTAATTAGTTAACACACCCCAGGGGTACAAGCAGGTTTCCTGAAGGGACAACTTTGTCTTCCCTCACTTCCAGCTAGCTACCATGAACAAGCTCTACTTACTATACTGGAGCTGTATTTCACTCCAAGTTTCATCAGTGCGGCAATTTCCCTATTAGTTGCCTGAGATTGTTTTGATACACAACTAAACAGCCTTTCATTAGCTTGTTTTCTTTTAAGTTTTTTTTAAAACTGTTCATAAAATCGCTTGCTCTATATTACAGTTTGTTTTGTATTCATCTTGTGATTTAGAAGAAATTCGAACAGGGGCTCCTTTGAAATAATTGCACTTTAATAATTCCTGCTCACTTAAATCCCCCAACTACCACAGGTTTTCACTGATCAAAAAAAATCCCCGACTTTTACAAGTTTCCCAGATTGTGTGGGAACCATGCAGGATTCGACGCTTGGAAATAATATTGTTTTCTAGGATGACTGAAGCATGCCTTACCTTTTGCCTTTTTAAAATTCTTACTGACAAAATTACCCGTGAAAATTTCTGAAAGATTTTTCAAATCTCCATGGACTTTCACTATTTAGGCAAGCCATATTTCAGCAAATTTCCACGGTTCTCTGAAATTTCCCACGCATATTTTACATCCCTTCTTTTTAATTGGTGGAATTTAACAAACTGAAACCAATATTCCTTTTAAATTATTACAAATACAAGAAGGAGGTTTATGAAACATGATTAACTTACGTATTGCGTGTACAGTATAATTACTAGAATATTCAAAATTGAATCATCACACAGAATTATGAAACGTCATTTAATGGTAGAATCATTTCTAGCGATAAAGAAAGTTGACCCCTCATTTAAGTACCCCCTCCCCTTTGAGTCTTCACAACTGAAACTAAGTAACAATTTGAATGTAGTTTCAAATGAATTGAATCATAACATTCAAACAAAAATGACCTTGAAACTTGGTACCACTGCCACCACAACACCACTAAACCATTATTGGTCGTTCAATGCTGCATGGAAAAAAGTACCTTGGGAATTTTCGAAACACTCATTTGTAATTGAAACATGCAAGTTCCGCAATAATACAAGGACCAATTTTGCAGTGAGTTTTGAAGCGATGATAATGCAATTTTGCGGCATTTCAGTACAATCTTATGGTGATAGATTTGGCAGTTGAGTTTGACAATGTGGTCCAACTGTTTCATATGTTAACATACTGTAGGATAATAGCAAAAATTCCAGCGGAACAAGAAAATAGGGGCACACATGACTTCCACTAAACTAACCGACTAACAGGACAGAAAGTCAAATGGGCTGGAAGTCCAAAAGATAACGTACCGTACTGATCGGAATATAAGACAGCATTTTTTTTCCGAATTTGTTTCATTAAAAAACTGCATCTTCGTCTTATATTCGCGTCCAAAGCCATAACTCGGCCAAATTTTGACCGATTTTGAAGTTTGAATACACCATTCAAATCATTTTGTCAAGAGCTATCCATTGGTGCTAATGAGAAGTCCTAATATGCTAATGAGAAGTGCTAATGAATAGCTCATATAATTTTTTAATTATACAGCAAAAACTAAAATACAACCAAAATTGGATTTTAGAAATTGTTATGGAGTCCCACAATTAAAAAAAAAAACCTATAACGACGAAAATTATGATTCTGAATCGCCATTGGCTGAACTATTCTATAATATCAACTATATTGGTAATAGGGGCACTGGTAGAATCTTGGGTGAAAGTTGTCCGCCTTATAATCGTGCCCGTTTATTTTGGTTGAGTTTATGAGCCCAAAATGGCTGCCTTACAATCGGGCCAGTCCGGTAAATAGGTTTGCATCTGTACTTATTAAACTAACAAGTATGCACCATGTGCGCCGTTGATGGGAATAGACTGGCCACGTTAGGCTACCTTAAACATTGACAGCATTGAGCATTGACATTGACACAGTACTCCCGACATTGTATCGGTGATAACTGTTCCCAGAACATTGTTCTGGTGGCTACAGTTTGTTCCACATTATGCTTTCAGAAAACTGACTGTATGACGCCACATTTCCTGCCGCTCCGAGTACAAAAAACATGTAAATATCCCACTCGTAGACTGTAACAGTAACTGTGTAGACTCTACAAGTGTGATATTCACACGTTTTTGCATTCGTAGTGCAAGGAAACGTGGCATCATATAGTCAGTTTTCTGAAAACATAATGTGGAACAAACTATAGTTGTCGATTATACTAGCTTGTTTTTCTTTAAAATTAATGTAAATTTTTTAGTTTCATGCTCGAACAAAGCCAATTTAATGTTGATTTCGCAGTGTTTTTTTAATTTGTGATGTTTTGCTGCAATTACAGAATTTTGCAATAATTAAGTGGATGTTTTTGCTACAGTACTTTTATATTCTTTTAGTAAATAATGTTGCGAATTTTATGATTTTGCAAAATTGCAGAAATTACATGTCGTGAACTCACTTGTGATGGTTGCACAAATTTAAGTTTGTGCGTACATGACAAACGACAATTTTTTTTAATTTCACAAGGTACTTTTTCCACTTAACTGTGTGGCAATGAATAGTCAACAACTGTTTCAACGGGGGACAGCTATTGCAACTTTGGTAAAGCACACATTAAGTTGTGATGTAGGCTATATGCGGTAAGTGCACAAAGTAACGGTTTTGTGGATTTTCAAGTAGAATGGCCATACACAGAGTGCTGTCGGAAGGATGATATCTAACAATTAGTGCCGAAATAGGCCATCACCTTTTTCTCAAAGATTTTTGAAGAGCCGAGGAGCAATAAGTTACTTGAATCGTGATGACATTAGTACTTGTGGAGCATTTATAGTGATCAAATTTCTCTGGACAATTGTTTTAATTATTCACACGCATTTCAACTTTTGTTGGATGGTATAGAACAGCTGGGGAGAGAATGATGCGGTTGCTCGGCCAACATCGGGAACGGCATCAACTGAGTCATTGTGCCCTCCATTTGAAGCATTACCAACCATCGTTGCAAGGTTCTCAAATGCAGTTCCCACACCATGTAAAACTCTAACTATGGCAGCAGAACCAGTGTCCAGCCCAACTGAGTCCCACGAATCACTTCCGTCGTTGCACCAACTGCTTCCATACTTCCAGGCGGTAACGTAATGTTCGCTGTTCAGTGTTACAGTATTGTACGGAACTTGTTTATCCAGCCACGATGATGACAGCTCGTCTAATATCATGTTAGCGTCACGTGAAACTAAGCCAAATTTCTCGGCTAAAATTTCTTGATTATTGATACGGGCGAAGAATAGGCCATCATTGTAAAGTATATCGGGCTTACCACTCGTCTGCTTTAGCACATCAATAACCTGAGTGTGTCTTGCAAACGCCACTTTACAGTTAAGATGCGACAGGGGATCCGTGTCCTTCTGGCAACACTTGTGCGTCAAGCTCGGGCGAGCTAAGCGCGACCAAACCTGGGCTTTGCGTGTCTTTTCCCAGGAAC